>JAQIXS010006554.1:0-10528 GCA_034700785.1 Rossiulus vilnensis | reverse complement strand
TCTACAAGTACGTTATCTGGCCATGCAGTAATTAGCTTAAGGTAATAAATAGCATGAGTATGCAATATCAGTGGCTGGTTAAACGCTGTGCAAGTGTGGCAAGTCCTGCATAGGGCTACTTTAGAAAAATCGCTTTTGACTGCACTCCCTGCATTATTAATATTTATAAAACAAGCAAAAAATACTTTTATAGCCAACTTATAGATACATTGTATATAGAAATAACCGTAATAGCAGATAATGGATTTCCGTGAATTTTTACTACAACAAAAAAGTATTGTTACAGATAGCCTAACAAGAATGCCATAGGTGGTAAAATGTTTCCAAACCTGTCAACATTTATGGATTTTAGTTTATGATGATTCTTAAAAATTTCGAAAAGGAATGTGCTAGGGATAGTGAAATCCGTTTCCGTTTTTTTTTCGACCTTATATTTAACTCGACTTCTGCTGGCTTATCTAAACTATGCTAATCAAGACACATGAGATTCAATCGTTTTGCCTCTCCTTCCGGACCCTCTATCTCCTTTCATGCCGATTGATTTTACTTGGAATGTCCAGAGATGAGTGAGTCGTCAAAATGGTAGTCATTGTTTGGATCCCCTGGTGCGAAGAATCAAACAAGGATGATGACATTGGCCACTTTGATCGAAGTACCCGGCTGTCAGATAGGCATGCAATAATAGAAAATATAATTGGGGCGAATGAATTTCATAGACTTATGGAGATTATGAAATCATCAGCTGTTAGTTTATCGACCCCGTGCACATATCTTTTTATACATGTACATGTCTATTTGTTAATTGGCACAAACATACAGGGAAGAGCTGGTCACACACCGATCATGTATCAATGCATTGAAAATTTTAGTTATCAGTGATATGGCACTAGTAATTTCATATACTTAACATTCTAAAGCCGCATGTTTAAGAGACTTGAGAGCTTGCGAATCGCCTGCGCTCATTGTACCAACCTGTGAATTTTCTTTCCAGTTCTAATATATATTCATATTTCGTCACTACCACGGTTAAACAACGCTCTTGTGATTAAAATATTTTTAAAAAATTCGGTATTTCAAAATGTACTAACAGTTGACAGTTCTACAGCATACTTAGTATAGTATACTCGTATACGTGGGATTTCAATGTGGCTTTCAGAATATTTGTATTAGTGTTCTGATAAGTATCTCGTTTCCATGCACAGTCGACGAAGGTCTAATTTCATTGAAATGATACAAAAATAGAGACTACAAAAACAAATGCTGAAGCCTTTTTCCTATGTTTTACACGGAGCGATGAATGTGCACGTCACACATTTTTAGGCCGCCACAAATCCAGTAACATATTTTGAGTCATGCAATTCAGCTGCTAGTTGTTTTTGAATGATCTAAAAAATATGCATCACGAACAATTTAATCTTAGAAAATAAGCGTGTTTTCTGATCTCACATAACCCAACGGAGAAAAAGAATTTTTTTCTAATTTTCTAATTTTTATAATTTTGCTAATTTCACGAATTATCTTATACTATGTTGTATGCAGGATTGAATGTTTAATAGACGAAGCTATGTATAATTTGTTTTTAAACTGAATTATTCTAGTCGCTCACCCGTCCACTTTGGTGCATATCAGGTGTTTCTAATTTAATACATTAAGGAAATAATGTGCACCGAAAAGGGCGCCGTGATCGAAAGAGTTAATTGTAAAGTACATGACTATCAAAGATTCTACAAACTGCGTTATCTACAAGTACGTTATCTGGCCATGCAGTAATTAGCTTAAGGTAATAAATAGCATGAGTATGCAATATCAGTGGCTGTTTAAACGTTTTAGTAAGTAATGTCGGATCCACCAAATTCACAATAATGCTTTAAAATGTTCCCTAGCAGTTACATGTACACTGTCCGTGAGCATTGGTTAGCCAGTTCGTAGTAAGTAGGTTCTCGTAATTATTTTCCTGAATGGGGAAGAGATGCATGTTGGTTGTATCCACCAGTTCCATGAGTGTTTAGGACGCTTTACGCCACCTATCTTCTTGAAATTCCTTGTTGTAAACATTTTGGTAAATTTGTTGCTAGTGGTGAGTAAGCATCACAAGCGATCAGATATATATTTCGATGTGTTTGTCGATACAGAAGTGAAAATACTTGTACATATGTAGATGAACAATTAGGGAGGAGGGGGGAATTAAATCAGAAAAGAAAAATTGTCTTTGTAATAATTGGTCTAAGGCTTTGGGCATGGATTTTTCGAGTTTTGTATAGTAGTGGGGATTGACGTGTTTTTACACGAGGCTAGGATTTGCAAATACTGTCCTTTAGCAAGTTATCTAATTTGCATGCGCTAATTCTCAGAAAAACGATACTCCGTGATTTCTACGCATACATCGGCTGCACGGCATTTCAAAAGTTACGCTTGTATATAACTACATTAAACGTTAAAAAAGGAATATTTGCATGTAAACATTGCTGAAAGGGACCATGTTGAGATTTTTTTGTCATTCGGTCAGCACTGACAGACTCGTTCATCATCAAAACTCACACGACCATGCTAATCCAAACTAATTGTAACCTCTGGACCTGGTAGGATTAACCGATTTCAAATAAACTGTTTTTGAAAAGCACTTCTTATAATATTGTATATTTATTTCCACAGATGCTAATTGTATGCATAAATGCGGACTGAATTCATTTTTTGGTCATAACTTATGAATTTATTACTGTTTTTTGTAACTCATGTCAAATTGGTAAAGACTTTCATTTTCTGAAAAACTGTTTAATACGTTTTGAATACAAATACATGTTTTTGTACGTATTTTCTATGCATGCATGCCAGACTTGGTCAGTGAATATTGAGAATATTTAGTTGGATAACTATCATTTTGCTAACTAGCAACAGGGGTGCTGAAATTTGCAAATGTAGCTACCAAGCGCAAAGTGCAGATAATATTAACTAAACACAAAACTCAAAGGGCAACTTTTGGGTTGGGAGGAAAAGTGTTTATTGAAAGATTATTTCCTTTAAATTTCATACAAATATGCCACGTATAAGCACTCCAAAATGTTTATAAATCAAACGCATTGTTAGCCCTTGCCCTCATTTTTTGTTTGAGATTCTAAGAATTTATTGTCACTTGTACGGCTGCCAAAAAAAACTAACCTTTAAAATCCTGTTTATGAAAATCTTAAATTCGTACTCCAGCTAGGCTAAAAGGATTAAAATATTTATATCGCATTTATCTACATGAAATAAAAAATGGATTTTTTTTGTTGGCGATAAGACATGCGATATCTGCAGTTTGTGCATGTATGGTTTTTATCAAAAATATATTGCTTGACAGTTTTTATTCGCACTTTTGTTTCATTATCTAAGGAAATGTATCAGTAATTTAGGTCAGACATGTAAAATCTGTTGCTAGCTTAATTGAAAAATCGCCTGCCACCATTTTATTATACGCAGTCTTCCTATATAATTATTCGAAATTGAATATAAAAATGCATATACATGTATATCGTTCACTATTTAGAAATCTACCATTAAAACTGGCAGTTTGGCTTGTAGGCTACGAAATATTAGTTTAGATAAAGTTTGTAGTTAGGTTTATAAGGGGTAAAGTTTTCTAAATGTACGTGTTTTTTTGTAATGTATTGAGTAGAGTTGGTGACAATATCGTAAGCTTCTTAAACACACTTGATCTGTTTATGCATATTATAGAGAACTAGAGGTATAGAGTCATTATAACTTGTTTGATTTCTATTTTATTTTCGATTAACCATTTGATATTTAATGCTCAGAGCACATTACCATTGCTATTCATTAATTATACTTCTCTTTTTTCCGCAGGTTCTTAAGTCACTGAAACTGGTGAGTAAATAACATTCGTATTTATTAATTTTAAATAACGGATTGCTTCTTTTGTAACATCCTTGTTAGGCACCTACATGTAAATGTAATTGTACTTGTAAATTTGTAATTGATTGTACATGCACATGTTTACAGCGAATACAGCTTCGCTTGGCATTCATGCTCGCATTAAGTTTTCCCTAGTAGCAGAAGTGGACTGGTGGACTCAATGACGTCATTTCCAGCCAGAAATCTGACTTATCATATAAAAGCATTCATATCAATTACTCGAAATTTATCATAAAAATACATTATTTTTAGACCATTTAGCTTGTTCACAAATTTAACTGTTGCATATCAATTTGAAAAAATTAACTGGCAAAATGGTCTAAAATATAAGTACTTATTACATTTATTAAATAAGTATTTTTCTGATATGATTTGCACCAATCCTGTATATTAGCTAACACTAGGCGCCACATTGGCCGTTCAATCAGGTCCGTGTGCAAGATTTGAAAATGAGTGTAGGCGTTACCGACTAATTTCAAATAATTTTCGGCGAATGGTAAGGTGATTATTGTAAGTTTTTTTATTGAATCGGATCGCTACATAAGTGACTGTGCGTCACGAGTTAAATGCGCCAACGCATACCTCAGTAACACTTCTAAAAGCGGCATTTCGGAAGTTTTTGTTTGTTTTTCCATTATATTGATAAAATATGGAAGAAAATCCTCCGACTAGGCATTTTTACAGATAGTAAAATTCATTATTTGTGATACCGATTTTATGACAAATTTGGCTTTGGGGTTACCGTGATTAGTAATATTTTTTTAACAAATGTGCATAGAAATGTAAGCGAAACCATTACAACTTTAAACAAATTAAACGTTTTTGCAATGCCATAGAATTCCCATCAATTGTGAATGATGTATTGTGGATCTAGAAAATTATGCAAAACGTTAATATTGCAATGTTTAACATTTAGACCTTTAGCAGTGTATTTCTTGAGGTGGAACAAACATCAGGATTTAATAAAATTCGCAGATAGCATGAATTGCAGCATGTGCACTAAAAGTCGTTTGCGTGGACACCCGTTATGAATATACAATCCCCCATGATGCACTGCCCATAATGTGGATGAGGTGTGCCCACCCTCCTTTTTTGACAGCGTTCCCAAACTCGTTTGAAAATGCTCCTGCGTTTCCAAACTAGTTTCGCGTCTGGTGAGCCCGGGGTATTAGACGTTTCTTAATTGTAAGGATGGTACGGGAGGGAGGAAGGCAACCAGACTCCTTTACTTTTAGAGGGACATCTATCCACACTTTTAGCAGAATGTATAGGTTCACTAAAAATGCATTTTTGTATCAGTAATTTTTAAACGAAAACTAAGTTCTCTTTAATTCTTTACGTTTTTTTTCCGAAAGTGCTTTTAACGTTTCCGATGCATTTCTTATGTTTTCTTTATCTCATCCGCGTTTTCAGCTTATATCCGTCTTAATATTATGGTTTCTATTTTCTGGGTAAATGTTGACTCAAGAGTGGAATTAATGGTATTGTGAATCGAATCGTTCCAAAGTACGAGATCAACGTCATATGCATGGAATTAATAAAAGGCTGGTTTGGCGCATGATCGCCCTACACACAGATTGCAACGATTTGCGGAAAATTGCATGGTTTGAGTAATTTGGCATTAAGGGTTGCAGCAAGGCAGCCATGACCGAAAGTCATGCAATTGCATCAAACATCCTGATTTTTATACCTTTTTGTGAAAATTGGCCATTTTTTACGGTTACTTGCTTTGCTAAATAATGCTTATATCGTCCAAAGAGCATGTAATCGGGGGAGGAATTTCAACAAATTTACTGTTTTCACGCTCAGTCAACTGTGATTTTGCGGCGTGCTTTTGAGTGCGATTTAGGCGTGCTAGTCGTGTGCTAACACGCCCACTTTAAAAATGGCACGAAGGCATCATCGTATTATAGGACAATTTGTAAATTTGAACTTTTCCCCTGAGAAGTACAGCTAACAGGTCCGAATGAAGTTATGAGCTGCTCATCATTTTCGTAATTGGTTATGCAATATGGTAAATTCCGTACAGCTTCGTGTATAAATGAGGTTGTCAATTTACCACATTTAAAGTGGGAAGGAGGGGGTGGTAAAGATTTCAAGCCTCATTCGCAAGAGGTTTAGCGTTTCCGGCCATCTTTGATCTTAGAATCTTAGAATTTTAAACATTTTTATTTTCACTAATATGTTTACAGTTTTGAAAATCGACGATTTGGAAGAAAACGTTTATTAAGTCAGGCGAGATAAAATGCTAAAATCTGAGTGGCACATCATTTGTGACTGGGGGATAAATCGATTGGTTTCACGAATGTGGCTTGGTACTCCCCAAGGTGGTCTCTTCGTGGGCAACATTAATTACTCGAGAGACAAGGGAGCTCCTGTCTATAATATGAGAAGATTAAAAAGGGAAAATAGATCATTCATGCACCTTGTTGTGGCAAAGTGTTGGCTCTCGTTTTTGCGCCTGTTCAATGGCCGTTTTCGTTAAGAATATAAAAAAGCTTGTTGTCTCTTATCGTTCCATTCAGAATAGAATCTAGCAGCCCTAAATCGTTTCTTAATGAACGCCACGGACTAACTTTCTATATTGGGACGAGTTTTTATGCCGTTACATAAGGCGCTAGATGATCGATATGGGATTCTCCAGTTCTAAATTTAAGAATGGGTTTGCTTATCCTCGAGTTTTAAGTTTCTTCTTTGCGTCAATAGATGGCGGTCAGCGATAACTTTCATTTTTCATTGGGATGATGCATGGGGGATAATGCAACCCAATTGCTCGTTATTTGAACCTTCACTAGACCGCAAGCAATTAATGAAGCTTTTATTTACCGGGTAAGGGGCTGTCCATAAAAGGGGCCCGCAAAGGGGATGATTAACGTTTCGTTACATTTTGGCACGTATTTTAAAGTCTTAATATATGTTTATTATAATTTGGAATTTATTTCAAAACCGTTATTTTTTACCATTTTACATAACTTGAGTTTAAAAAATGAAATAAAATTATAAATGTAACCGTATTTAAGCTTAAAATTCCATGAGTAATGATCTTGATTTCAGATAATGTTACAAAAGGTGTAAATGTGAAAATATTTGTTTACTGCGATTCGCTAGTCAATAATATTTGTAAGCACATTTCGTAAAAAACTAGACTCAAATTAACGATTTGTAATCTCTTGATTATAAAAGTTATCCTACAACTTTCACATAAACAACATTTAAAAATATGAAAAATATCTCAGAGGTCATATACAGAGTTACAAAAAATTAGCAATTTTTGTAAAATTGCAAGTGTTTATGAAGGGGTGTTGATAATCAGCGTTACGTAATTTAGGCGGTGGGGTGGGATCTTTACGTTTTGTTACAAAGCATTGCGTGGTGTTGGGGGCTTTGAAAAATATCCCTCAAAAAACGTTACGTAATTTATGGACAGCCCCTAAGCGCTATGTAAGGGGTCTTCTGTAAATGACGTATTGTATAGTATATACAGTATACAGTTTGAATATCCTTCGACCTTTATCGTCCGAAATAGACAACTCATAATCCCCCAGCCCTTTTCTATCCCAAATAGCGCAAGTGCCGTCCTATTGCTGTTCTAAGTGATGTCTGATGTCAATGAAAATAGCATTACAATGTGTATCCTAATCCTAGTACTCGACGGCCCTAATGTTTACTGAAAGCATTGTGGGTGACAATCTTTATGGAATATGGTAAATATTTTAATAATAGAATCACACAAACATGCATTTGTAAGGATAACCAGGACTATACGACGCATCTTAACAGTTATTCATTGGAAAGATCATTTTATTTAATTCCATAAAACAATCGTTTTATCGTTTACAAGTACTCATTAACGCAAACGTATTTTTTACGAGTCAATTAGTCCTTCTTGTTACACTCAGTTTACTCCATGCACTCAGGTTAGTTTAACAATTGGAATATGGAAAACACACCAAAATTCTGATTGTTGTCAGTCAATTTAGAAAAGAAATAATACATGACGCATACGATTCAGAGTAAAACAAGTTATGGCATTGGCATAATGTTAGTCATTTTTCTATAGTTGGCAAATACTATATCTTATATCTTTTACATTTTTTTCCTCATATCTCTCTAAAATGTCCAAAGTATCGAATATCTGATCAGCATACCCGGAATTAACAGAGGTCACCTTTAAGCAAAATTGCATTTATCGGTATTCAGTTTACACATAAACTTGTAAATGTCAGATATCGAATCCATTTTATCATTTTTTGGGCAAGCTGCATCATTAATCTAAAAAACCGTGAAATTTTGCAATTTTATCATATACAGTGTATAAAGCTGCAGTTTTATCTCCTTATGCTGTATAAAATGCGTTTATCGAATGTTATATTCCATGATTATAAACGTCGATCTCAAGTATATGCTGATTGAACAGATATTTACGCTCGAAAGTTCAGTTTATATATAGGATATAGCCTACGTAAATGCTTGTTGAAATTGCGTTGCCTAAAAAAAGGTTTGATTTTTATTTAATAAAAAAATTGTGAAGAGAACTCTATTCGCTGATCGTAATAATGGGATATGCTCATTCAATCTCTCCATTTGCTTAAAACCGAACATGTATACCATTTATGAGCATGTATACTTGTAGTGCATTCATAATTGGCCTTCAACTACATGTATATCACATGTACACGATTTACGAAAGTTTAGTTTGTTTTACTAAATTTCGGTTCTGTAATAATAATTTGTTGATTATACTATAAAAGGTCAATCAGTTATGGAAATTTGAAGTACAGTTCATGTTGGCCTAAAGTAGTAGCTAGCGTTTTAGGGTTTGCATTGCAAGGCAACCATGTAAAACTTAACAGAACTAACACGTTGTAAATTAAATTCAAGTTGTCAAGTATTTTTGTTGTTACACTTGTATAATGACAAACATCTCGCTATCAGATAGTTTTTTCATCAGAATAAATGTAATAGTGGCTTCTTCTTCTTTCCTCTTGCTTATCATCTTTAATAAATTATATCCGGAATGCTGTATTTATTTTTAGACCCCTATAAATATGGATAACAATATTTAAATGAATACAAATGCGTGACATTAACCTTTTTATTTGAATATAATGGTTTTTAGCCGCTCATAAATTAGATTTTAAATTAATTTCAGGCTTACATTGGGTAGCCTTATCCTTAATTTGGGTTTATAAGCATATTCAGGAATTTGTCATTTGTGGCTTAGGTTAAGGAACGATAGTGTCAGCTATTCATAGTAACGCCTTTATTGAATCGGTCATTTGGAAAAGGGGTCATCTCCACCTTTTCAAATTTTACAGGAGAAGAAAAAATTTATTTTATTTATTATCATTCTGGAAAAAATATAAAAACAATTGTTTACCTTTAAAAATGATATACAGTATAAATGCCAAAATCTTTTTAGTGCCACAGGATGCCTAGGAAAATTATTGTTCGTGTGAAGATATGACCTGTTTTCCAAATAAACCTTGGTTTGCCGAAGATCAAGTTCACTTTTATGACAAAAACTTAAAAACATTTTACTGGAAATGCATATAATAGGAAAACTAATACAGCTTTCACACGAGACCACTTGAATACCGTTTATGTCCCACCCACTCTCAGCTGGCCACAAAAGATCGGGTCTGTACCTTTTCATACGTTCCTATTGGCTGTTAAGTGTTTACCCATGAGCCTCTGGTGTAAACAAATGAACATACACGTTAGAACACGTTCCCATTTTCATAACACCTTCCATATTAAACTTGGAAATTCCAACAGACAATTGTTCTGTGTCTTATGTCCATTTTGTCACGCTGATTTTCCTATTTTTTGACCAACTCCCTCCCCCTTGTCACACTTTGGCATACTTTGAATAACAATCGAATGCGGTTGTGGAAACCCTGCACGTGTAGTTTCTTGTTGCAAAAGGCTATTTCTACTCTTTTGTTTCTAGACAACATTTTTATTATTTGCAATTGGCTATGCACTTAGGGCCTATTTATAATCGAAGTTTTTTCTCCAGTAGAGAAGTTGATAATTGTTTTTTCGTTCATCGGGTAAAATAATGTTATTTTTTTAAGTATGAAGCTAATAAATGGTGTAAGAATATAAAATGCCAAGTTCTGACATCTGGCTAGCCGCGGGGCTTAAATCAAGGTAGATCTAACTATTGTTTTTGCATTAATAAAAAAATGCGAGTTGAACAATTGCATGCAATGCGTTTCAAAGTTGGCTGCTGTTAAAAAAAACACATTTTCTATTCCAGTATAGCGTTTTCCAATGTTATATACATGCATTCTCTCGTGGTGCACTGAAATTATAATGGAAGAAATATAATTTTGGAAATCAATTGCATTGGCGGATTATATCAATCATTTTACAATATTATAGCCTGTAATTGACCATCTTACTTTTTTATTGCACTGAAGAAATGTTTCCATAGCGTGATTCAAATATTTAAGTGAGTGCATGCTTTTTATGGATTCATACATGATACTTCAAGGACATAATATTTATATATTGCACATAAAAAGCAATTGTAATATAAGATAGCATATCAGATAAGAATATGCTATTTGACTGTATGTTCTTAGCCTATATAATTAGCAATACTGCACTT
>JAQIXS010006553.1:0-10529 GCA_034700785.1 Rossiulus vilnensis | reverse complement strand
CAATGTCTGGACCCAGATCTGCAAATCTGGGTTGTCGAAGATCAGATCTGTCGTTCCCCGCTAAGGCGACCAATTGCCATTTGAATGGCATGGGATGAACAGTTATATTAGTCCACCAATTTATTTTTAATAAAATCCATCACATTAACCAGAATACTTTTAAGTTCTGTATGAAATATGTTCTGCTAAAATTACATTGCTAAACCTTGCCTCAACTTTCATATCAATTTTACTGACGAAATTCGTTACATGTATTTCTCAACTTGTAGGCCTACTAAAGGCAAAAAAATTGCATTAAATTCTAGATGCAACTGTGGAGCTTTTCGATTTTGAATTTCAAGATCGTTGGTTTCATATTATTCTTTAAAAAAATTCTTAACGTTATTTTGTTTTGCATTCACAATGCATGATTGGCCAATGTAAACTCTTTTCTGCATCTATTTTAGATTATGACAAAACAAGAATAATGCAAAAATAGTTTTATAAAACTAAAGTCGTGTTAGATATAAGCTGCAAAAATTCCTCTATGCATGAAGAAATATTTTCATTTTATGTTCAGGTTAACACAAATGATGTTCTGGGGCAAAAATGAATGCAAGATTTCTCTGCAAATAATGACTGCATAAGATATTATCTCAAGGGAGATGGTGTGTCTATTTACAGCCTACATTCAGCATTTTTGTGCATTTGAAATTAGGTTCATTGTGTAAGATTGTTTTTGCATGGAAGCTAGCACGCAAGAAAAAAAACTAATAGGATTTCCTCAACAAATACACTTAATTTCCTACAATTGTTGGGAGCACACTCATCAACTTAAGACACGTAAAACATAGAAAATGCATTCAGTGGATTGATGGACAAATATCTATCATTTTTCAATGCTGCTCTGCAAGTGCATAGCTTTGTATTCATTTTGCGCACAAGAATTTCCCATTGTTGTTTCAGGCATCGAATAAGAGTTAATTTTAATCTGAACGTTTATATAACAAGGTTATTCAATTAAGAATTTTCGAAATTGTTCAGAAGTTATAAACTTAACGCCTTTATTGTAAAACAAATAACATATACTGCTCCTAAGTAAATGTAAGCAATGGATGAATAAGCTGAAGTTGAATATTAACAGTACGTAATAGCATATTAGATTTAATTCTTAAAATCTAAAAGATGACCAATTTTCAGATTATGTGGATTTTGATAGGTTTAATCTCTACAATAACAAAATGCTATGTAAATCTATAGAATCTTGAGACGAAGTCTTTATATACAGTTAGTAATTTAAATTTCTAGTAATTTTAATCAAATTTTGTATCAAAACAATGCATGTTTTAAATATTTATGCCTATTAATTTTTTAAATAAAGACACAATAAACAGCCATTCTCAACAATAATCAGCGATATGATAATGATTATGGCTAGAGTTTATTTAAGTTCCGTCTTGGTCCTATCACAGATTAATAACGGTATTTCATCACTATTCACAGTCCATGATTGATGGTTTGAAAGAATGTTTTCGATATTCTCCATTTCACATTTTTTCGACTCCACAAAAAGTGTAATTTTTATTATTATTTAGAATCATTACTATTGAAGGAAATGCCTTTGGAAAAATTCGTGAAAATTTTAATAATATGTAGATTTTGCCTTTGAGTCGGGGGCACTTTTTTCCTGGGGCCCTAAGACTGTGCCTAATGGTTCATCAAACACTGAATATGGCAAATACAACCCTTACATTCCAAATAGCATCTTTGTTTTCCAATGGCGAATTGTTAAGTTTTAAACTATAGCATTTATGCGAGGTCAATACTTTAAATGCCAAAAGTGAGGCCCAGGTAGCCCTTGATTAAATTGTAGAGGCCATTTGAATTAAAGGATCAGAGTTAAAGTATTATGATGATAAATAGCCTGACTTTTTAATCCATACATTAAGCTTGAACAAAGATCGCTATGACAATGCGGCACTGTAACATTTCAGTCTTCATGACAATGTTTAACATGGCCGAACTTACCATGGATGGGTCCATTCATGGCCACATAATGTCATCGTCATTCATCGCAACTTTAGATAAAACCATAATGATTGCATACATGGTCATATGTGGAAAATAATACATTTTCTACTAAAGACAATCTCATCACTGCTAACTTCCCATAAACAATCGTAATAGGCCTACATTTCAATAAAAATAAAATTTTAACTTTAATTTAAGTTACTGTGTTCTATTTCCAGATATTTAAATTACCATTTCTGTAAATATGTTGGCATTTTGGTCATATGAAAGATTACTTATGGACATGCATTTGGCCCATATTTTTTCCCAAGATCTTTGAAATATCTAGTCGATCCGTCTTCAAGCCATGGAAATGCCCCGAAACGTCATGTCATGCCATGTGACTGCTGTCCAAATTCCATATTTTCAATACATATATCGTATATCGTTAAAAGTGTAAAGGAGGCATTACTCATGGCGGATCAACTCGACATCTCAAAAAGACTAGTGTCATATGGTGACCAATGCTGGTGGCTAAAGTCCATATCACACAGGAATCTGCGGTGTATTCTGAAAGTATAAAGCTTTCTTGAAGCACTAAATGGATTATTCTATACAAGTATCTGTTTGAATGGCTGTAAAGGTAACATGTGCACGTACTGCCGAAAATAAGGCTTCGAGCTTCCGTTCTCCGTTAGAAATGGCTGGTGTCATATACTAGGTTGAACACAAGTTGCTAACAACCTTTCGAATGGTAATTTCCGTGTTAAATTAGGTACGTAATTCGGGTTGACAATCCGCACCACGGGTGTTTTTATTTTCGCCAATCGTGCGCTGAATATGGGAAATGGTTGACACCGAGCATATCATTGCGCAAATGAAACCTCATGGGCTTTGAAAAGGCGGAAAACATGAGTTTATTACAGATGCAAGACGCCTGGTCACACGGTCAGAGTGATTTTGAAACCAACTTCGAGTTATTTGCGAGATGCATGCAATTGAAAGAGTAGCTGAACAATTTAATAATGATATGCGGTCCAATATCATCATTGAAACTCAAATAATGACAGCAGCGACGAGTAGGAGGACTTGTTTTGTCATGGTTGAAAGCGAATTTTAGTTGGGTAGAAAACTACGAGATCAGATTCAATTGCTTATTCAGATTTCAACTGATAAGAGCATGATTTATTTTTGCCAATTATAATTTAATAAATTCAGTCGAAGTATCGCGCACTCTAAAATCGAAATATATGAAAACAATATGAGCAACAATGCTTTTCAATGAAAGTAAAAATTGGGCGCCTTATCATATTGGGAACGCTGCACATTATGGGTAAGGTGTTAATATTGATTTTTTTTTGTAAAGTTCTCGTCTAAGAAATAAACAATGTGTTGATAAGACCGATTAACGTGCTTATAAATGCTCGATTTATCAATTCTAAGTTGAAAATTGCCTATATGAACGTGGGCTTTGTACTGATATATGAAAAAGCATGGCTTCTTTTCATCCCGGGGAAAACGTACATGTACCATATATAACTTATTCTATATGTGGTTAGACAAGAAATTGGCTACATTAAAGTTAAAGTTAAAATTTATTAATTTAGCATGCAATACATTTGCTTAAGGATAGTGAGCAGAAATGACATTATCTTTATTAAAAAGTCGAATATGTTCTATATATGGCTTTATCTCAAGTTGCCATAGATGGTGTGGTCAATTTGTGGCCAAATCTGGCTTATACCTGCTTAGTTATGGCAAATATAACCTCACTTATGACCATATTTAACGTCGCCATTCAGGTACGTTTTACTCTATGGGTAAAGTGATAATGTTGGCTTCTCAAAATGGGCTCTTTTCTAAAAAATTAGAGAAGACTGACGTGCTTAAAAATGCTCGATTTATCCTTATTAAGTTGAAAATAGTTGAATGTAGACTTTGTACTGATACTTGAAATAGCAAAGCTGCTTTTCATAAGGTATAAGATGCTCGCCATCTTAAAAAAGTGTTATCTTACTTACGCTTGAAAAGTTTGAAATAATACACATAATTTTTGAACAAAATAATTACGCAATCGCAGAACACGGATGCGGCATTCGCTTTCATTTCCTGTACATGCACATTATGTATCGGCCTATGTTGCTGAGAGTGCAGAGTCCGCTTCACTTGATATTGCTGAGTCCATGGAGTCTGTGAAAAATCATTCACTTGAATTAATGCGCAGTAGACGTCATTGATGGCATTGTTAAACATTGCATGTATTCATGCCGTTCGCACCTTATTGTTTTCCGCACTTGATAAAGGACAGAACAATTTCAATGCTAAAATAATTTATGTTAACCAAAGAGGCTCAAAATTATCTAAAGTGGTCGGACTTTTCGCGTTCTATTCAGTAGACAGCTAGTAGTATTACAAAATGTTCACGAAAACACGTTGACATGTTGTTTTGAGTTCCTTAGAAATTGTAAAAACGTTATACATTTTACCTGGAAGGTTAATTACTAATATATTTTTGCAATTTATCAGCCTAGTTGTTTTACCATTGGGAAGGTCCGGACCGTCTTGGCTGTCTAGACGCAATTAGATAAAGGCTTTATCGATTTTTATTCAAATTAATGCAAATTGCGTGGAAAGAAATATTTAATTGCTGAACGGTTGCACGTACACAGTATCTCCAACGCTTTTAGGTTTATTGGAACTGATTTTGAATCGAAATAATTAACTAACTGCAGACATCCACGCGAAACAATTTCGCCATTCTGTATGGCATTAAGATCATAATTAAAAGGAAAAAGGCTCACTGAAAAGCAGAAAAACCGCATAATGGGATAACTAAAATGGCGCGGATTTCCTTTGAAAAATCTACTTGCAACATAGACTTTCATCGTCTGAAAAAAAACCTGATCGATTATAGCTCATAAAAACATGCTCCTAAACTTAGAGAATAAATTGGTGCGGTGTTAATTGGCCTTGAATGGATGCCGCTCAGTGATGAAATATTCTAATAAATACATTAAATAGTATTATATAGAGACACTGCAGTTCGTTGTTTTTTTTTGTTAATTGAATGACAATAACTTTACCAATGCTTGATTGAAGTTTACATTATTGTTATAAAGGATGGATTGTGTAGAAATTTTATTTAGAATGTTTTTACAAATATCCCAAAAACAAAAATTATATTATTTATTTTGTTTTTTCTAATTTTAGTTCATTCACTTGTTTAAATATCATTGCCTATAGCATACGCTAAAAGAGGTTGTCGCAAATGTCCTGCTAAAGAAAACGTGTCCAGTGTTTCTTTTGCAACACTTTGTAGCTGTCGAAATAAGGTAAAATACATATTGTTGAACAGATTTTCTCTTTCTTCAGCAAGCCGTTTTAAGATTTCTACAACTGTTTTTCAATTAGTTTTAGTCTCATAAGGTAGCCCGAAATGTCGTTGTTTGGAGGACGGCAGTTAACTTATTCCAAATAAACCTCTTGAATTTATTTCTACTGCATGGTAAATACATGTACATGTATTATTTTAAAATTCGTTTCAAGTAACAACTAAAGCCGAATCGGATAGACAATCTTTATTAAATTAAGGGCCTCGGATTTGTAACGAATTCGTGATGTTCAGATTCTGAAAGCGAAATCTCACTTGTTAACCCAATGTACACATCAACCAGGAAGGAGACTATACGAGCTGAAGGTGACCGTGCCGCAGCCTACAAATTACATTACCAACCAGTTTTATCATGCATAGCGACATGGGTATACCGACAAAAACTAAGAGAACCTGATTCATGTTTTGGTATGGCGACAGACGACATAAAAAACGTGATGCATTTGTATGCCAAGACACGTGTTTTCAGATTGCCACGAAATGGATTAGCATTAGTGTTGGATTCGTGAAAAGTTCCCAAACGGGTGAGATATTAAAACTCCTCAGAGACCAAAAATGACCAAATCAGATCCGATCCAACTGGTTTTCTGGATTAAAACAAAAGAACGATCCACTTACCCAATTAAATCAACTGTGAGGTTTCAGCACATATGCTTCAAGAACTTGTTTTGCTTTGCTTGTTACTGTATCCAATATGTCGTATTATTCCAGTGCAAAGCTAAAAATATAAGTAAATTAGAAAAATCCAATTCCTGAGCAAATTTAAATGCATCCATTTTTCTTTTTTTTCGCCCATTGTACAGGATGTCACGATAGACAAATTAACAAATAATTTTTGTCTCGTGGTATTTTCTCGCTATGTTATTTAGCTACCATGAAAATCTCAATATCAGTGTAACATTATATTGAAGCTAGTTTTTATTTCGTTAAATTATTGCTTTTTATATGCGACTTTAAGTACTCAGAAATAAATATTTTATTTTGTCAGTAATGTACTTAAACACCATTTATCACCCGAAGTTTTTCTCAATTCTCATTCTGTCGTTATACTTCTATTGCAAACATTAGAAAGTGTTAATTTGAGACATTTTTATTCGCTTCTATAAATGTGTAACTTGCCTTATTGTCGTATTTTAATTAAAATGTTATAAATCAATTGGGTAATCAGTTCTGGACTAAGCATCAGCATCTGGCTAGCAATTTAATAACGTAGAAAATATAATATGGTGGAAAAACATGAAAATATTTCACTCCCCATCCAATGTAGTTTGTTCTTAATGTAGTTCTGCTAAATGTAATGTTATGCTTGTAACTTTAAATCTGTATATCAACTTTGGTTTGGCAGAGCAAGAGGAGCAGAGGTGTAATTGCGCACAGAAAACAGCAAATAGAAGTCTTAACATTTCGTAATTTGTATTTCTCCCACGTCACACTGCTAAACTATAAGCCGTGCTAATTAATGCCCTAATTAAGCTTATTATAGCTCATCATTGAGCTAATTTAATGGTGTATTCGCCATGGTATCATGAACTACTGCACGCTTGTGCAATTATCGGTTCTAATATTATTTATAGAGAACGCAATTTAATCACCCCTTTGACCCACTTCAATTAATCGGTTTCGGTTGCCACTCGTTTAGCTCTGAAAATATGTCCCATCTTCGCTAGGATACGCTAGCATTAATAAGATGTCAAGCAACAGGCTAATCGTTCGTCAGCCAATCCCAGAGCTAAAATATTGCTTTCAAACAATTTACCCATGCAGTCGAAAACACGTAATAGCTTTTTATAAGCAGTGGCCATTTTCTCCGATAAAACTTATGAGATTTTTGGATTATTTTCGATTGGATCCATGGTGATGCATTCACTGAACAGTTTAAGAAGGGATTGTCACTTTAGACATCTTATTAAAGGGGCTATTAAGCACCGATGCTATGGTGACGAAGTAATAAGCCATAAGACAGACCCAGTTTTTGAAGCTGGGCTCAAAACTAGCTTTTCGTATTTTAAAAATTCCAATAACGAATATTCCGAATGTACGGCATTGCGTTTTTTAATTTTTTACAAAGGTAAATGGTGAGCATACGAAATCGTTCCTAAATGGTACATGTATATAAACCGCATTAGCATTGAGGAAACATGCCTACAATTGAGGGGCTGTGTGTTCAAAATTAATGATAATTTCAGACTGTTAATGGTTCATAAATTAACGCTGTAACGATGTTCCAAATATAGATAACCTTATTTAAGCTTAACACATTGACAATTATGTTTGAAATAAAAGTGGCTAATAAAATAACGGTGTTTTGGATATGTCATACATTATTAATACTAACAGTGCAATAGTTACATGGCGCACTTAACATTCATTAATAGCTCTGTATAGGAAGTATAAGTAGTAGTAAATATTTGATCAAATCTATGCGTCTGTCGACTTGATATCTACTACATTCGAATGCTAAATTCAGTTTGAAATCAAACTAAATAAACATTTACGGTCTAGATCTGTAATCTTAAAGCATACTGTTTTGATGCCATATCTAGTCGCATGATCCAAATTAAAATGCTATTGACACAAACATTATAGATTAAAAAGTAGCTAATTACGTTGTCTTAACATATGCATACTTCACTCTATTTGAACAATGCACTACAACTTCACTGAAAACCGAAATGCATTGTTATTTTTGAATAAAAAAAGTTGTTTCAATTGTAGAATGTTTATGTATTGCAGAAACATACATTTTATTCTAAAATAACTTATTAATGCACTTGCTAGTTTTAGTACTTGCGTCAAGACATACCGCCACTTGGAGATGCTGCAATTTCTTAACAAAAATTAAAATCATATAAAAATAAGTTAAAATAGTTTTAAAATATCCTATTCATTTTTTTCATAACTAAGCAGTAATCTATAAACAATTCTAAATTGTAGTTAGAATTTCTTTGGCAAACAAACAGTACTAGACAAACAAATCAAACCATCTTTATTTTACTCTATATGGTCTACGGAACAAGCAAATCAATAATATGCAAACATACTAGGACACTTCAACAATAGAATTCATACAGTGGTCAAGGAATCGTAACATACGCTAATGGTGTGCTTCAGGAAATTGTAATTTAAATTTCCTTAAACGTGATCTAGATGTATTTCAAACCCAATGCAACATAACAGGTGTTTTAATAAACAGAGAAATTGTCTTTTTTAAGATTATAACTTACTTACATAATTTATGGTAGTGTTAAAAACTTCTGCATTAAGAAATTTGCACTGGTATCATACGCTTAAAAACTTCTGCATTAAGAAATTTGCACTGGTATCATACGCATACGTATACATGCATGCACATGCACATGCATATGCAATGAACAGATTCGTAGATAATTAAAAATACTATGCAAAGTGTTTTTATATTGAATTTTCAGTCAGCGTAGATAAAAATGTCTTTCAAGAAAAAATTGTCAATTTTTATTACTGTTATTTGATTTCAAATTGACATTTCACACAATTCATAACCTCAGTTGTTTTGTATCTCTAAATCAGAACATTCCAGAAATTCAGTTATCCAGTTTAACGTACATGTATTTACGTTGCCCTTATGTGTATATGGCCAATGTTGGTTTCTGTATACCCATCACCTAAAGCTAGGAGAGCTACTGTATCTTTGTATAAAAGTGTGCTAAGAGCATATATGTACTTTGAAGTTGGCTACAACATTATAAGTGAGTGCATCATTTTTTTTGTTAAATGAACAACGTATGATATTATCACTGATACGTTATTCACAAATGCGTTGTCCATGTATGCTGCGGGACATATTGCATGGAGTAAGACCTTCATAAAAATGGCATTTTTTAAATTGCATCAAGCACATGCCTATCTTCATACAATCATCTATTTATAAAGAGCGTTGTAGACCTTGATTTGTGCAAACGTGGAGCGGATATTGGTTTCGTCTTGTTTACTGCTTACAGTTAATATCAACTGGCCTACAATCGCATGCTCTTAAACAGGTTATGCACGATGTGTGATTTATGCTCTTATTTTATAAGCTAATATTAAACGACATAAAAAAATCGAAAATACTTTTAAAAAATGGTAATGGCGTGAATGCAAATAAGGCAACCGTCATTTTTAAGGAAGGTATTAAAGTATTTGACTAATGGTACGTTTTTCACAACTATAAAAAACGAAATATAAATGTTAAGCAATGCTATTATAGTCTAGATTGTTAATAGGCCTATAGATAGGTAAAATACTATATATTCATGTATATAGTAAATAAAAGCAAATGTTTATCTTAGTTATAAGCCCGAACACTCATAAAGTAATCCATTGCATTTACATTTACATGTATCATTTACATGGCTGTTATTGTTTCGCTTATTTAATTTTTGTGTTGTTTGGCAAGGCATTTATTAGTCAAATAGTTGGACACCTTGCCTAAAGATGACCGGTGTCGTATTTGCATTAACCTAATAAGCTTGTTTAAAGTGATTTAGATTTCCATTTGCAATTTAATTGTAAAAATTGAGATACGTGTATGTAATAATTTGTGTGCATGTCGGACGAAAATTGGCAATTGTTTGTGCATTACATATTAATGTGATGCAAATTGATTTATGCATGTTTGAAAAGATTTAGGGACAACAATTTATTCAAACTTTGTATCTCGTTAATCGTATAGTGAATCTCTTTGGAGAAGTTTAATTTATTTGCGTAATAAGAAATTTATTGTCTGTTGAAGTAGATAGCAGGTTATACATATTACCAAAATATTATGCGTCCACAAATTAGTAAAAAATCTGTTCCTTAATTAAAACATCAAGAGACCTTAATGAAGCTTCCATAAATTCATTATAGAATTTCTTTTAATTTTGCCACAAAGGTGCGATTTATATGGTACATTTTTATACGCCCCAGATAAGTAGGTCTAATATGAACAATTAAACCAAGGTCATGCCATGACCTTGCGCAGGATTTCAAAATGGGTTAGGGGGATTTTTTCTGAAACTAAAATGAAATACAGTCAACTCTCCGTAACTCGGAATTTTTGGGAGTAAATTCTCAAAAAAAAATTCCGAGTTACGAGTTACGGAGGGGTGTCTATTTCTACCTAAGTGAAAATGTTTGGGTTAAAATAGCT
>JAQIXS010006552.1:0-10531 GCA_034700785.1 Rossiulus vilnensis | reverse complement strand
ATATTTGTCATTAAAAGGAATCGCCTGATGATGAGCAAAATAATTGCTCGAAACGTCGCGATCTAAATCGGAACCTTTACTGAGAATCCTTCTTTACAAGTAAAGAATTAGTAGGGAAGATCGATGGGTTGTTTTATTGGCCAATGTTCTTTTGGATAATTTGTCATATGATTATCGTTATTATTGCGTCTGTATATCTATATGATCACATACTCCAATAAAACACAGGAGAGTTGCTTTATGCTTGCTGCATATGGTCGTCAACCGTATCTACAGTTTCTTTATTTACTATCATCGGTGCATTATTGAACGAGCAGGTTAAATCTTTTTAAAACTCTAAATAAACTCAGATGATACTCAGATGATAAGTTCTGGTTTTTCTAAAGCTTTAAAATCCATTCTCAAATAATACAGATGCATGTTTTGCTAATTTGATTAACCTATTACAATGATATCATTAAAAACACATTTAAAAAATTGTTTTGCTACTGTTAAATATGTTTAAAATAGAAAACTTATCAGTTATAGACCATTTTAATTTGCATACATTACATGTATTCTTCTCAAGATTATTTAGCAATTTTCTGAGCATAAATTTAAATCCTTTCATAATAGCCGAGTATTATATTGGGGATATCGTAAAATGCCTAAATAAAGATGTTTTAAAAAAGCTTAAAAGCTAACATAAATGAAATGTTGTTTAATGACATAGTCATTTTAAATTACAGATAAAAAAATCAAGTGTAAACCAGGCTATTATTTTACAGTGCTTAACGGAGGAATATGAAGACGCAAGCTATTAGGGATTAAGGCATGCTTAATTACCTATACATGTATGTAAACAACTTAATAATGCTTACAAAAACAATTACATTAAATTTTGAAGATACATGGGCAATATAACCTGTATCTTAACCAAATTTATCAGGATGACATTGGCATAACATTCGGTGGCTTATTTCTTATTGACAGAAGCTTCATTTTTACAGTAAGTTTATAGCCCTGGATATCATATGAAAATAGAAGAGTTTTCAATTTGTTTCTATTTTCTAGATTGCTGGAACCGTTTTCTCTTACATAACAATTCTACATGAAGTAAAAATATGGGCAACAACAGCTAAAGAAGAATTAAAATCTTAAAAAAACATATGCACTGCACATTCCGGCGATAATAAGCACGTTTGTTTCATTATATATTGCATCCATCTTAATTTTGCGTTAGGCTCTAAGGACACAGTTATTCTGTCCAGGATTGCTTGTGTTTGTTCAAAAAATATTCTAAGGGATATTTTCCTAACTGTTGTGAGAATTTTAAATTAAAAGTTTAGCACTTATGCCATCTTTTGAACTTTTGACCTGTTCTAATAAAGGTAAGCGTGCTTCTTCATAAATGCAAGTATGAGCGTTGGATAATTTATTATACATGTATATATTCCTGAAGTATGAGCGTTCTGGTCGAAGAGTTAAGAATTATCACATTCAATTTCTAAATCCTCAGAGTGAGGCAGTTGTTGCTTATGTAGTTTGGGAATTTAGCAAATAGCGTTCTTAAAGCTAGATATGTTGTAGCTAATACGGTTACATCATCACGGTTATATCAAGGTTATATGAAGGATGATAAATATTTATACTGATAAATGTTGAGAAACTAAGCTTATGTGGAATGGATAGGTTGCATTGGACCAAGTGAAGCCTCATGGACAGCCCTGAGAAAGATAACTGACTTGTGCATCTAACAATTGTAAGATGTGTAGCGCCCCCTCAACATAGTCCAAGCATCAAGATCTTTAAACGGAACTTCTCCGTTTTAAGAACGCAGGCTAAATTAGGCTGCATTTAAAAATACCACCTTATGGAGACCATGCTTCATTACCACACTAGATCACGGCCTTCACAATATATATCTAACAAAGGATGCAGGTTGAAAATGTATTCACTCTAGCAGAGCAGAGCACACCTGAGCAGGACAAGTGATATCGAGAAAAACGGTTGACTGAATTTAATATGCAGGTGCCAAATGAGTTACTGTTATGATGATAAATTTAACTACAAATCCTATAGTTTTCGATGAGGGCACATTAGGAAGTTGTTATGGATAGATTTCCATACAATTGTTTTTCAAAGAATAAGTAAAAGGGACTTTCGAAACTTAGGGAATTAGTAAACTTTCGGGTTTTTTACGTATTAAAATAAAATTTCATTACGAAACTTGATTCCCGTAACTAAAAATGACTCCTGATTACGTTTCCATAGGTAGAATAGTTCGAAAACGATAATGTCATTACGAGACATTTTTTAAATTGTTATTGGCTATTTCATTGATAAGTTTCGGCGCACTCCCTGCATTTGAACATTTTAATTTTATGAAAATTATAATTATTTTCGTAATACATGATTTTCGTTTAAATATTTTTTGTGTGCTGCCTTAGGTCTCTAATGTTAAATTGATGGTTAATTGATAGTGCAAATTTAGTAGTCTACATGTTTTAGTCTTACAGTGAAACGAGGCATATGTTAGCATCAGGGTTAGTTTTTGAAGATTGGAATATTATAAAAAAATCATTTAGCTGTATGAAGACCTTAAAAAATGGATTTTAATGGGCAGGGATGGAGCGGCAGGAAATTTACGTTGGAGGATAAGGAAAAAATAGGCTTGAAGGTTTCTAACGTATACTCCCATTTCTGAGATTCCTAATTTTAAGCTAAAACCCAAATAAACTAAAGCGCGTAGAATGCTTCTCTTATGGCTTCATTGCAACATGTGGATTTGCAGAGGCTTTCTTATTAACGCAACGCGCAGAGGTGCATTTTAAATCTGTTAGGGAATTCCATTTACACGGAAAGTTCGGGCTCGTATTTTATCTAAATGTGCTCTTTTTATTCCCATAAATAACTTAGGAATAAATATTGAATTGGTGATCAGGACCAGAACTGGCCTGCATATGTGTGATAAGGAAGGAAAGGAAAACAAATAGGCACTAAAGGAGTATTTCCCTTCTGGCTAAAATATCAAGTGTTTAAAATGTTAAAATATGAAACAGATAAAAGACAGTAAAAAAAACAATGGTGAGATTATATGAGATAAAATTCATAGAAAACCAGCCCTATTCGGGCGCCTTAAGTTACTCATTACTGGGGTTTCTACGTAGAGGCAGAAAGGCTATCGTTGGGTGTCATATGTGAAATAACAGATAGCCATTAAGATTTGAGTCCCTTACCTAAAAAGTAGTGTCAACTTTCAAAGGGGACAGATTTGTGTACTGTAGTGTGACATAAATTGCTGATTAATAATTATTTAGCAAGATTATTGCGCTTAATAATTAGGAGTTGGTTTTTAACTTAACTTTAAATGTTTTAGAGGAAAATAAATATTTAAATGGAAGTAATCAGCTGATATTATTAGAAAAGCTGTAATATTTTTGTAATGAGGGGCTGTGTGATGATGCTGGCATTTGTAAAGTGTGCTATTACGTTAATTGCTGCACTACCTAACAGAAAGTTGTTTGCCAGTTATTGGGGTTATTGGTCAGCTCCTCAAAATGGCTTACAAATTAAGATTGCAAACCAGATTTTCGTCATCATAGGAAAGCAGTCTGGACTGCATTCTAATATATTGACTTGGTAACCAAGATTCCCTTGCACATTTTTTTTACTCGACTAGTAAATGGTGTACCAACAACGTGCACGGATATCACATAAACGATGCAGGTTAAAGTGATTTTGTCAATCTAATATCTAATACCTTGGACACACTACACAGAAATCACCATTTAAAACTAAGTTATGATGCTGAATCACAATTTATTGACACATTGTGCCCTCTGCTGTTTTTTTTTTAAATTTAATGCATGTTCTTAGAGCATGGTTTTTAAGGAAATCACAATTTCTTGGATGATGCCAACTCTAGTTCTCCAGTTCCACATTTTCTCAATGAAGCAATAAAATTTCCATCAACATTTTCCCCATGACACATTCTAACAACATGAAAATTTGACATTCGTTACATTCATACCGTCGATGTGTTGTCGTAGGTTTTATTGTAAAATTATTATTTTAATGTACATAAGCTTCTTGAGTTATAAGAGCGATGTATAAAACATCCTGTATAACATGGATTGCTTCCACAATGCGCTGAGAAAACCAACTTTGCTGTCTGTTCACCCAGGATTTTAAATCGCTGATTTACAACTACATGTATAAACTATTTTGGTTTTAAATCGTTATTACCATGTACTATATTCAAGGTATAAGAGCCAAGCAGCATAGTTGACTATGGCATAGTTTGCATTGTACTGATTTCTTTTTAATTTGAATGAGCTATTTTCTTTTTCTATAACAATTAAAAATCAAACAACAAAAATGCCGATAAGAATTCATTATTTATGATTTAGCTTTTCATTAATTTTTTTTAACTTTTTACTCATGAACACTACATGAATATTCTATTCAACTAAAAATCCTGCTTTTAGTAAACACATGACATGTTGTGGGGAATTGATTGTATTATACCCAATTTTAATCAATTACCACTTAAACTTTAAGAGCACCAAATCTATTGCGATATATTATATTTCTGGTAGGTTAATTAAGGCTATCCTTTACAAGAGAATTTCTACTACTGATGACATGCAAAAAATAATGCACATCATTATCACCTGAATTTTTCATACACTGTATATTGAATATGTATGCACAACGAGTACACTAGCGCATTATGTATTTATAACATCCATATACGTGTGTTTGTCCAAATGTTGTCCAAAATATTTAACTTCCGTCATTAGCTTGATTTGAAATTTGACAACTTTATTGAATTTAGCATTTTTTGCACTAACCCTTTTGTGATATGGAAGGTCACTTTTTAATGTTAAACCAAAATCAATAAATAAATTACATTAGACGACAGTTAATGGTTTAGAATGAGCATTTCCATAGACATTTAGAACCATTCCTAAACCACATAGATGTCTAGAAATATTGGGTAGGTAAAATATTAATTTCCCTTTACTTTTGTTGTTAATATATTGGTATTTTTTTAGCCATTCAGACTGCAGTATTGTTTTTTTTTAAACTACTGACTGATTAAAATTAACTGCAATTAACTGCGATATGTTTGTACAGCACAAGCAATACATTACATAATTAACACATCACATCATTATAAAACTAAATTAATTTTACAAATGCAGAGTTAATTACAAACTGATGTTTTAGATATTGAAGAGCGCGTATGTAAAACCGAAGTTATTTTACCTATGCAAAAACATTGTTAATCTTTTTAAGTGCAATGCTTTGTATTTTGGTAATTCAAATTCTTTCTTAAACGTTCGTGGTGATTCGAAAAGCATCATGATAGAAATATTGTCTGATGAAAGTGTTTACTTCAATTAACCCTAGAACTACCAGAATTTTTTTTCAGTTTGTGATTTTTTTAATTATAAAGGTCAATGCTATAAGCTTTATGAAACATGCATGTACAGGTTTCCGAAAAGCTTTGTCTAATTAAGGTATTAATAATAGCCTATAACAGCCAAATATTAGTAAAATTACTGATGATATCTGAAGCCTAGTAAACCTAATAGGATAAAAGCAAATCTAGTAAATTCAATTTTCAATCAAATGCTTCCATATATGCATGAGTTATAAACTTTGTATTTGCAGCAAAGTCATGAAAAATTCGTCTATTTCAATATATAAATAGATCCTGTAGCTTTCCCAGTATAATAATAAATTATGGTGCCGATTTTAACAATAGGAGGTAGTTACTAGTAAATTGCAAAGAACGTCAGAAAGAAGGGTAAATTTGACAATTCTTGTAGGTGACATTTGTGCAGGTTTCATTTTGTCACAGTTCTTCGGCTCCTTTAGAAATTAGATCATTCGGATCAAGTTTGCACTTGGTGAAAGCGATTCCCTTGCGGTATTACTCCAAACTTGTAGGATGTGGTGCACTTAAGTAAAAAAATCAATTTAATATGCTAGGAACCCATGGACATTTCCTCGCTGGTACCAAGTTTCATTCAAGCGTACATCGCTGTAGTTTCCAGCAAAAACATATCAACAGCCACAATCAACAATGACCTAACAGTCCTTCAAGCAGACGGAGGACATACAGGCAAGCAATTACCATTCCAGAAAGTAGCAACCAGACAGTTTGCCAGGAAGACAACGTGATTCAGGCTGCTAATCCCCGCTTCCTTAAAGCGCAACAACAAAGAAGGTAATGATCAGTGTTGCATTACAAAGAAAGCAATAAATTTAGACACTTTTGTAATTCACCACGTTAGTAGCTCTCTAAGAAGACTACCAGAATGCTGCCGTCCGAAGGCGACGTCTTTATCGCCGAAATGAAGTACCTTCTTCTAGGATTCCGGATGATAGGGATGCGGTTGGACAACGCTAAACAAAGCCTGATCATCACCTTGCTTCAGGTACTTCTGACAACCATCATAGGCTGCTTTTTGGGGTTGCAGCTGCTCCAGCGGACAATCTACACGGTGATGGTGGTGATGGGCCCGTACCGAAACGATGCCACTCTGGCCAGCTTTGAAGACAAGTGTAGCTGGACGGCCATCATTGTTTTGAACCTGGCCGCCTTCTGGACTTTTCTGGAAGTCGTCTTTAGTCGGCACAAGATGATCAACATCCTGTCATTCCTGAGTCGAGAGATTCTTGTCATCCCGTCCGCAGAGACAGTCTCCCAGATGCGGGAGTTGGTCAGATCCTGGTCCATCCTCACCTTTGCCTCCCCCTTTATCACTATCCTCTTTCTTCTGATTCTCCCCCTCTCCTACAACTTCAAGGACCAGGCGTTCATGGCCAAAGTCATGGTCACCACCGAAGAAGATGCGACCTTCTATCACGTCAAGTTCTACGCCAACGTCTTTGGTGTAATGCTCACCTTCGCTGCTAGGTCGTTCTTTGGCTGCCTTTTCCTGTCACTTTGTCACATTTCCGCCAGGATTTTCGAAGAGACGACTAAGGAGGATCCCCGCACTTCGCCTAAGTTCTCGTTCTTCACAGCCCCGTTCATGGACCTCAGCGCCCACTTGAGCCATCACTACTCCCTGTGCGGCCTCGTTTGCAAGATGGACAACGTGTTCAGCAACTCCCTATTTCTGAACGTGTTCGCAGAGATCACTTTCATCATCCTCTGCGGGGTCGTGCTCTTGAAGATCAAGCTGAGCATTCTCTGGCTGCTCTACATCGGTTTCCTGACTCTGGAATCAGTCATTCTCTTTCAGCTGACTATCTTCGTTGCGAGATTGAATGAGCAGGTTTGAAAGGACACTCGTGTTTTACTGATAGGGTCTGGTAGATTAGAAATACCTTGTCTATCTTTAACCCAATTTGAATGTAGTTCTCCATATGAAAATCGCCAACATGTTCGATACGGATTTAATGTCATAATAAAATTCGTCAAACTATGATTAAATTTTTTTTAAATATTACTATAGGTATGTTTGGACCGTTTATGAAATTTTCCTTTTTCTCACAATACATAACAAATTTCAGCCTTAATAATTACACAGAACCTTAAGCCATAATAATAATAAGTCATAAATAAATCCTCATTTCTCTTAATTTAGTTAACCAGTTGACGATATAATTGGCAGCATCTCAAGCACTAATTTCGAAAATATAGGCCTATTTTGAGTGCCACAATTTATAAAAGTATAATTTTGAGAAAAATTCCATATGGATCCTCAGAAAACCGTTGATTATTTCCTCCTGGGAACCACAATAAGTCAATTAATGGGCTTACAGTCCTCCATGCTCATTTATGTTTTTTTAAGATAAATTTACCTGACATTCTTTCATGCATTGACAAGTATTCCAAGTTATATATTTAATGAAAAGATGAACACCCTATACACGTGCATCATACTTGCAATTTCAGGTAATGGGAACTTTAGTGAATTACGCCATCGTCTCGCAATGTCTGCAGGAGAAATATCACAGCGTAAGTTATTCAACAAACAGTCTGACCTGACTTACCATGGGCCAGAAGGCTTTGTGAACCCTTGAGAAGTTGAGATAAAGACCCTTAAACTAATCAACCCTTGATTTCAACTTCTTGCTTATTGTAGATCCACAAACAAATCCACATATACATCACTCAAATTACTGAGAAGAACGTCGGCATTTCCTGCGCAGGCGCTTTCCTCATCGACAAGAATTTCATTTTTACGGCAAGCATCGCTAACTACCCGATACAGCTTATATAGAAATTAAAATGAAAATTTGAGCAACATTCATCAATAGTGTTTTTACTTGTAGATTGCAGGAACGATAATTACATATCTCGTGGTCATCAACCAAATCAAGCAACCGACATCTGGGGTTGCACAGCAGATTATCAATGGCAACTAGCGACACGTAATATTTGCACCAAATTTGGTCAACATTTAAATACACGCGAGTTAACTTGTATTGCACTGCTACAAATACAAGTGGCATTAAGGAGGATGCGTTTTACATACCACTTACACTATGCACTGTACAAATCAAGGCTATTCTTATTGCAAAAATAAGTATTTAATAACAATGAATAAATGACCAAAGATAACGAGGATTATTCTAAGATTGTTTAGTCAAAAATTCATTCTAAAGTTACTAGTTTTAAAAAAAAAAAAAAATCTAGCAAGTAATTTTATTGTAAACCAGAGAAGAACAATTATTATCCGTTATTCTTCATGAGTGAACTTTTAAGAAATTAACAGTTCTATCGATACTTTAATGTATTCTGTATGCAAGTTTAAATATTACCAATAAAATGTATTTGCATTGGAAAACAATAATTATGTGTGTAATTCTTTCAACAACATTGTTTTAAATTGATAACGTATCATTACTCAAAAAATGTGTTTTCGTTTCTCGTTTCCATAAAGTACAATGAGCAATTTCAACGAATTCAATTGCATTCTAATTTTTTTTCATTATTAAACTTTTAAACTTTTTTCTTTATACATTTTAAGTAGAAATCTTAACAGATTATTAACCATTAAATTATTCAACCAACAACAATAACAATAACCAATAAAACTCTAGAAACTATGCAGGAAAACACTTTTTATGCTCAGATCTACTAAAATCAACCAGGATAGTATAATTTCCCGAAAGCAACATTGTAATTAGAAATTACTTTTTTTACTTGTCGTCATATGAGAGCACATGATTTAATTTGGGATCCCAAATTTGTGCATTTTTTGGATAAACTTGAACTTTAGTGAGAATTATTTCGTGGTTATATGTAATAAAAGTAAGTTACAATGCATATGATTGAAAAAATCTATCAATAATTGTTTTAATACATTACTTTCTTATCACTGCAATAAATCTTCACATACTAAAACGATGTAGATGCAATTTTTAATAATGTAAACACGTCGAAAAAAGGCCATAAATGATATGAAGGAAATAATTGATATTTTGGAATTGTATTCAATGGTGTTGGGGAGCCGCTTTTTTAAACATTTTTTAATTAAAATGTTTAAATGCCTATATGGTAGTTTAATCGACTTCTAAACTACACGACAAATACATTGTACCCCTTAACGAACGCATTCATCTCATAGCAACATATCATCAACAATAACAACAAAGGGACTAAATGACTGAGGCTATTAAAAGAAATCCACGTTCACAGGCCACAGGCATTCAAGCTGGCTTGTACGAACAGGAAAGATTATAATAACGTATGCAGGAGAAATGACAACCACTGAACCGTTTATTTCAGAGATTGGCTTCATGCTTTGGGGGTTCCTTTAATTAGTATTGAAAACAGAATAATGCAAATCGGGGCTGGAAAGTTGCTTTCATTTTAAACATTGCGTGGAAGACGACCATTATCTGCATAGTATTAGTGCAGTGTGTAGGAAGGCTGCTATTTACTAGACCTGCAGTTTTGGGACCTTATAGTTAAGTGCAACAGTACTAAATATTGATTTAAAATTCATTTTGTCAATCTTTATTTTCTTCAATGTGATGTTCTTAGTCATTTTTTTAAAAATAAAATTTGTCTTACAAGTATAAAGCTTGTAAAGTTTTTATTCTGTTAAGCAGAGATTGCTCTCAATAGATAGTTTTCTGGCCCCAATCTCCTCGTATATATTCTCCTTTATTCTTTCATTCTGCAGTGACCTTGCCAATGCGCTCTTCATGGATAAAATTACTGCTCAAACAAACCATGGCATAAGAGTAAGCAAATCTGTCTATCACACCTTCGCATGCGCAAATATAATCGGCTTTCTAATTTTCTGCGTGATGTATTCATGTTTAGGCTTTTATTTGTCAATCTATGCAAATTTACTTGATGCTTAACCATAACTGTCAATGACTGTCCCTGGCCCAAGAACACATTTGGCGGTTCAATTTGACTGGCCACTGTTCTTTTGGTTGATATGCCTGATTCAATTCAATTCAATTCAACTCAGTACCCTACAGTCAGCAAATAAATGCCATATGGTAGGGGGGTCTAGCCCACTTTAAGGAGAAAGCTCCTACGTCAGTTGCGATCGACTTAGACATC
>JAQIXS010006551.1:0-10531 GCA_034700785.1 Rossiulus vilnensis | reverse complement strand
TGTTTGTTATTTTTAATTATTTGTGAATTTAATTACCATGATCTTGAGAATGGCTTTTCATGAATTATGTCTATTTTGGCCGATTACGTTGCCAATTTAAAAAAATATTATTTACCTCAACAGCCCATATTGAACATCCCCGAATTTCCACTTCTTCAGTAGATCCATTGATTATGACTTTGCCTGGAAAACAAACCAACCGTGAGATCAGAATTTTAAAATGATTTTTGTTATATTCCTAAAGTTAAATGTTGCACATCTATTTGTAAATAAAATTTTAATAATGACCTATTTTAAATCAAACTAAAAAAGTATTGGATATTTACTTTGGTGTAACATGTTCAACAATTTTTCAGAATAATGTAATGCTCCGAAATAAGCCAGCACTTGTGGTACCCTGCAAGGCGAAATTATTCATTCTCATCAAATAAAACATGGGGATGTCATTTGTGAAACCCTCATAATTTTTCTAACCTGTAATCGGCAAACATGGTGATTGTATCAATGTCGGTAAAGGCACCAAGGCCCTTGTTTTCAAAGCAGGCCCATATGTCAGCAATCAATATTTGAGCACGTTTATAAAAGGCAACTGTATTGAAGAAAATGATTTGCTACTTATGACCACTGTTGGGAGTTAAATGCACACATTATTTCGTTGCATGTAATATTTAGGTAAATGTTAACAGATACAACAAATATTCAACCAAAAGTTCAAAACGAGGCAAACATTAAGGGAAAATAAATGTATGCTAAATAAATTGTATTCCAATGGTAGAACTGTTGAACTGGTTAGGGAATTGCTTTGATGAGTAAGATTTTTTTACCTCGCTTTCCAGCATACACAGCTTCATCTCGAAAGGATGGGAAGTTTTCCACAATTAACTTCATCAGAATCTGCGCACTTCCATTGGCAAGTTTTAAGCAGTTTACAAACGATCCATTAAATTTCTAAAATTGGAATAATTTTGCATTGGCAGTAAACAATGCATGACACAAAAATTATTTACATATTATTATATACCAGTACAGTTTGTAAATTGTTATATATATATATCACATTTATTTGTTGCTCTGACTGTAAGATCAATGTCTAAGCACTTAGATGAAAATTGAGATGCCAAACTGTCTTGATGAATGCTTGTTACTTTTAAAAACCATGTTTTCATTTTGAAATAATTATATAAAAAGATGATTGCTTATTTTATTTTCGATATTTTAAGCAAATATAGCTGCTTGCCAAATAATATTAAATCAATAACGAAATATTTCAGTAAAAAAGGTTAACTTTTCCCCTCCCTTATATATTGCAAAAGCTGTAGCCTTTTTTCAACCTAATACGGGATATTACACTTGAACATTCCAGAACAGAATTCATTCAACCACATCAATAACATTACAGTGACTGACGGATATTTAACTGACATCTAAAAGAATTTTGCCTGATTCCATCAAAGCCTGATGTCGCTCATCAAGTAAAGGAATATCAGCTCCAGAATCTGAACGTAAGATGTCCTTTAGCTGTTCTTTGGAAACAGTTGAATAATATTTAGGGTCAGTTATAGGGATTCCACTCTGGAAAAGTATTCATAAATTACTTTAACATCATTGCAAAATTCTAGATATACACCATCAATATGCCAGATTATGTGCAAAATGTAAGCCTACAGCAATTGCTTTCTGAACAGCAGCACACAAGCTAAAGTAACCGGTATACGATTTATTGTTGAATGTCACGTTATACTGTCCATTTTCATCTGCCCAGAAACTAAAATTCAGCAAATCCACAAAAAATATCCTAGGAAGAAGTACTACAGAATTTCAAGATTGTGTTGTTGAACACCAAAATACAACTATGGCATATACAAGCGTATTACAAACAGTCTTACCAGTCTATGGAAAAATCATCAGCAGTTTTTGGATTTATTTCCAATTTTTTCCAATCTGATAATTCAAAATCCTGATTTTGAAGGCCTTCTAAAACCTGAAAAATAATTACATAAATCGTAAAATAATGTACATGCATATACATGTATCTGGTACTTTTCTAACACTTGTTATTCATTATTATCATTCAAGAATTGCAAGGAATGCCGTACATTTCTACAATCTGCTATATAAAAGGGCATTTTGATTACCGGTACATGTAAATCACAAAAATGATACATTGACATGTCACACAAATCTTCTGAACAGGTATAAATGTTTCAGCTGGATGATGGTAACCCATGCATAAGTTGATAAACCAAATATGCAGATAAGCAGATCATCAGAAGCACGATCGTATTTTGCAGAGTGAACCCATACAGGCCTACAGTGTACATGTTTGTATGATGGCCACTATATTTAAAATCCACTTACCACTTTAGAAATGTTCTCAATGCCTTCCGGACGAATGATAACATCTTTGGAGTTAGCGGCTATGAACTTGGCTGCATCGAAAGGATAGAGTACTACAGGAGAAGTGTCCATTGTATTCTAGCTAAATTTTTCAGTCGATATACCAACGTTGAAGTTTCTAAAGAACGACAAAAACTTATTATTGAACAAGAGCCTACTCAAGTCCGATCTGACAGTCACGACGACCAGAATAAGACAACAGTATAGCTTTCGGAAAAATGGAATCGCTTGTTCGATACTCAACTAATCTGACAAAAGACGGAGTAGCAAAACAGGATTTCTGCAATGCCGAACGACACTAAAACTAACTGAAGGCGCGATGTTTCTAATGTGTCACACAAACGATGGTCATTTCAAAACTGACGAAATAGAATGTTGACAATTGGTCAATGATGATAACCTAATTCCACTTTAGAAGTAACTTTCAAATAATGTATGAAAAGTGGGTTCAATCGAGAAAAACGGAGAACATGTAATTGATGAATGACCTGCTATTGTCAGAAAGTTTTGACATGCATAATGTGACATATTTATGTTTATGGATGGGGAAAGCTATACATATCAGGCTCGATCAACTACTACGTAATTAAGTATTCCTTAGTACAATTGAGTGCGTTTTTGTAACAAAGAAATTCTTCACTGGACGACTTTATAGATAGATACTTACTTTATTTTTTATTACAATACGTAAAAGTTGATGCACAACAGCATTATAACTGCTGCATAATTAATTATACTGTCACAACAATAAATATTGAGCATTTAATCTTATTGATAGCCGAATACTATAAATGCAGGAATGAAAGGAATGCTTTCAAAATTAATAAATGCAGTTTTTTTACATGAATTAAATGCAATCAGCGCAGACTGATCACACTAGAATATTTCGATTATCATATTCATTTTTCCTTTAAAGATTAAATATGAAAGAATTTTAAATAGAACCTGACGAAAAATTAGGTTCCATTTTTAGTGCTTTCAATTCAATTCAACACTGCACTCGGCAAGGGTGAAAGTTCACTTTCCGATATAACTTATGTCACTTTCATTGACATGTCTCTCAAAGCTAATTCCAAAAAGTTATGGAATGATCCATGGTTGTAATGGTGGACAAATTTATGTAATAATGCAATGACCTGTAGATTTTACGTGTAGTTATTCCTTTACTTTTAAATATATTTCATTGTGAACTTGTTTTTGTAATTATTGTGGGTCCAACATATGTAGGTTTCATTAAATGGGACAAAGGATTGGGAGACTACATCGGAATTTGCAAGTACCCATAAATTGAAATGTTCCACAAAACAACCCTACATGATGTTGTTCACATCGTAAGTAGGGTAGGCTCACGATCAAAATTTCTCGAATGAAATGTCACCTATGCTTACCATACATTTGGATAGACTTACCTTTGGGTAAGAAATTCATTATTGATTCAATGGTCACTTTGGCAGCCCACTGTAACGCTTTGAAATGAAAAGAAACAACAAATTCCCCAAAAGGATACGGAACTCTTGTTTTAATATGGCAAACCATGCGATTCATTGTTAAATGTTACAGCATGTAAACGGCAAAAGGCTACTCGCTCGATTTCGGCCCACTCTTGCCTCCTGTGGCACTAGTTGGTGGTGAGCCTAGAACTCGAGCCCAGCGCCTTGCAGAAACGGAGGAAAGAACAGATACCGACAGAGCGAGCGATAAATGGTTAAAAAAAAGGATTGGAAATCAGCGCAACAATGACAGGAATAGAAATGCTAGACAGCGTTTTTACAGGGAGAAAAGCTGCTGATCTGCAGTGACATCATTCAACGGCCATTTTAAACAACGTATAAAAGTCTCGTGAAGTGCAGAATATACTTGACTATCCAGAGATTTGAAAATAAATGTGCCTAAATAAACAAATGTTTATAAAATAATAGTTAGTAGAGCGATTCAGAATTTATTATTGAAAGAAGACAGATTGCTTGTTCCTCATAACTGTCTTTCCACAATCAACGTGTAGGTGCTATAAACTGCTACGCTTTTGGAGATTTTTTTTAAAAAACCCAATAAAAAGTTAAGTTTTCAGTTGAATTCGAAACTCAAATTGAAAAACGATTTCTTGTTATGACTATCAGCAATCTTTAAAGAAAAATATTCTTTATAGATTATTTGAATCAAAACCAATATACTCGTTACCCAACATGAAACTTGATTCATTTAGTGAAAATGTCAGTCAATCTGGGCTTTTGTTTTAAGTTTAATTATCAATTACCAATCAAAATTTTGTGTAGGAAGGAATTTGAAGCATTCCTTCATTACTGCAGAATGATGTTAGTGCAGACTATGGAAACAGTCCACCCAATAGGTTGCGTCAATAAAAATATGATCAGAATGAAACAAAACATTAACAATAAATACACAAAGAGCAGAATAACAAAAAAAAAACGCGTGCTTATTCAGAAAATCGCTGCGTGTCAGGTCATGCTGAACCACTGTTGAGCAGGTCAGAAAGCAGCTCTGTCAAGCAATGGTCAAGTCCGTTTTCTAATTCCACCAACCGTACGTTTTTGTTACTTCGGAAAATGCCAACCACATGTTTTATGTACAAAGTAGAATTCATCCAAACACAGCATTGGTCTGGAGAAGCTTCAAAAAAGTAGCCTCAACATAAATTCATATCCGTTGCCCTCCAGTACTCACGTGACTACTTACCTCGTCACAAAAGTGCCAAAGACATGCCTTACCCGTTGTTCAACTAAAGACATGTGACAAGGGTATATGCAGCGTCTTAGCAACATGACTCACATTTCGATAATAACTGGTTGACATATCGGAATCTGGAATGATGGTCAAGTCTTTAAAACGGTTCCATTGGAAATTAGCATAACATGATGTTGATGAAATGTAAGTTAGTGAATTCTGGGTTTATTTTATCAAATACAAACGTTTTGTCAAGGTAATTCATTGCGAAAGTAGATGCACTGAACTGCAAAATCTGGAAGAAAAATAAAACAAAAGCAAAGTATTTGTTGAAAATAAGCCCATAATGCACTTTTCAAAAACGATGAGACTAGCAATAAGGCATGCCTTTTACACCGGATGACCATGTGAAAATCAAGTATGCAAATTCATGCCAGTCTAGGTTTAGTTTTGCCCTCAGTTGCAGTGTAAGCATGGTGCCTCGAAACCACAAAATGACAGTACACAATAACAGTGGTAAAATATGATAAAATTCGCTCAAATCCTAGAAAACAAAAATAATAAAAATAAAGTACTCTGGTTAAATAAACGCAAGAGAATGGAGAAGAGTTTGTGCAGTGAAGGTGGTTCGCGCCTAAGGGATTCTGAAAAGCACTTGGAGCAGCCAGTGCCCAATATTAGCTTTGAGTTAAGAGAGAACAAATCATCAACGTTTAATACATGTAAAATATATATAGTTGTAATGTAGGCCGCATGCACCGAACAACTGCTAATGCAAAAGAACACTGAGGTTCAGAGTGTCAGGCGGCGTACTTGTATCAGTGTTGTCAGTCTTGAAAGCGTCATTTTCAAAAACCGGTTAAGGTTCACAGAGCCAGGGCCATCTAAATACTAAAATAAGGCATGGGCCGGCAATAGAAATTTGCTAAAGGAAATCAAACGTTCAGATGCAATTTTCTCTTGAAGATGTCGTGGCCATTAGTAAACCAGGAAATAACTTCGTCAGTTGCGCGACATAAGATATCAGATTTAAGAAAACACGCAAAGATTCCCTTGGATTTACATTTAATCAAATATTTCCCATGACAGACGCAGCTAGTCACAGTAGCGTCAATGTATTGTTTTAGTCTAACACAACAACAGAATAAAAATCACAAATGTATATCTTTTAAACATCGCCTCTTGTTTTCCAGCACCGTGCAAATTGCAATGATTGCATGCATTCAGACACATTGTTTCAGTCTGCACCATGAAATTCCGGCTAATGATATTCGGATTAATGAAGTCCAATCCTTTGACAACAATTAGGAAAGGAAAATGACGAGAAGTAACGCACAATGTACTGTGCCTTGCTTAACGTGCTAATCAGAATCTCGCGTGACAGTATTCTGAGCAAATCCTAATAGCAGCTTTCATAAAATACTTTCATGGGCAGTAATCTCGTCATCTTGTCATCATATTTTGGTCATCATCATAAAACTGAAGAGAACTGTCGCTTCAATTAATTACGTGATCAACAAATTCCTAATCCATCAGAAAATTACGTCAATTCAAGGTAATCACTTTCCAATTAATGAGTATATATATAGAGATCGGCGTAAAGTTCTTTTTCGGTAATGTAGAAAATTATGTCAACTGTCTTCTTTAAATGTACCAAACATGATCTGAAATAAACATTTGGGATACATCACGGTGAAATTCACATGTGCGCGATAATGAATAATTTGTCATTAAAAAATTGGAAATACAGAAAATTCTTATGCATATAATTCCAACTAATTTTGCACGATTTATTAAAACAGTGTGTAAACTGGCAATAAATATTCAATGATCTTTATGCATCTAAAATTCTGAATCTTAATTTGAATTTCCTGCCATGAGAACCAAGATGAGGTTGCTCTAAATTAATCAGTTATGTGACCTGACATAAACTTTAACACAATTTTTACATTTCGTCGATGAGAAATCGTATTCATGATTTTAAACAAAAGATTGGAGTATTAATCTTTTTTATGATAAGGGTTGATGAATTTTAAATGTCTAAACATGTCACGTGACCATGAAGAGACTTAAATTTGTTTTTCATTGCTTAATCTATTTTACATTTTGAAACAATTGGAGGCGATGACATGCCTCAGTTCATTATTTTTTAAAAGCCGGAAGTGGGGATAAGTTTTCATACTCAAGGGGCATAGCAAAATAAGCAGTTGTGGTTAGAACCAAATTCTTCATACTCTGCCAAAACGTCAGCTGTTTATTGAGATTTCAGATCAACCCAACTGTAGCCAGATCTGATTACCCTGGATCTTCAATATCCTTCAAGTTGCTTGTCAACAACTAGGAGATGAATCACATGGTGAAAACCATTCTAAAGGCGCCCAAAAGCTTGTACCTTGTCGTTGCGGTTTTTAATTATGGTTATTTAACCAGGCCAAGAACCACATGTGTCACAAAACGTTTGGGTAGGACCGTAGCAGGTAGAGTTGGTAACATAATGGAAGAAGGAAGAACGGCGAAGGCCAAATTTGGCATTATCATATTGGCATCCACCTGAAGACATCCTCGGAACAGAAAAAAAAATCACAATCGCCAACATGGTTTCAAATGAGCATTACTCAAATATTAACACATTTTTATAATTTTATAACTGAATACTATTTTTCTGATTTCACTATTCTTCATTTACTTAGATAATATATATTTACCTAGGCTCGTAGGGTTTTTCAAACCCCTAATAGCCTTGTTGTTGTTGTATTAAAACTAAGCCAATCAAACTTTGTATGAAAACAATAGTGGATTCTGATCATTAGCCATTACTTTCACGTAAAGGTGTCTGAATATCTCACCAGACCCCCTTTGGACAAATGTCCTTCTACTTTTATCTTCAAATATGACACCCATTCTAAGTATATCATCACATTTATGGACAATGCTGAAATACCAACTTGGCATTTAAATTCGTCAATGTCTAATGTGACAATTCCATTCACCGCACCCACAGAGTTTCTTGGTTTAGTGGTAAGACAAAGATAAAACTCTGGAGAATTGATTTTGAAACCAGAATCGGCTATTATGACAGCTTCCTGCAGATTCCAAGGTTGTCTCAAGACAAATGCCAAGGATAGTTCTTCAAAAATCCAACCGTCTTAACTTTCCCCAACCTCACTCAGGTCAAAGCTTCGGTTTTCGTCTCAAGTCCCTACGTCAAAGTCCTTCAGACCGCAGCTGGCCATCGGCGCAATTAAACAACTCAAAAAACGGATGACAAAAGTAAACCACAACACTGGAACGTTTAGAATGCCTGTCACAGCGATCCCCCGATCCAAGTTCGCAGCAAAGTCGCAGCAGTCGTTCATCTCCAGATCTACCATTGGGAGTCTTGAAAAAGGACTGGAGCATGGGCAGGTAGGCTTCAGCATCCTATGTTGACGGCGTCCGTTGATAACCCGCGTGCTACCCCACCAGATTTATCGCCCTGCCACACATTTCCCATGGCCTCAAAAGACGCAAGCCCGCGTGGCCAATAGCAAGCTGAGGAGCTGTCCCATAGAACCTCATCACCGGATGCAGCTCAGGCGTACAATCTGCCGTAGAATGCCAATGAGGACGCCGAAAGAAGCTGAAGAATTTACGGTCTCGCAACATGCCTGCCTAGAAACATGTGTCCTTGCACGAAAGAAAGCCTCACGTGATGGTTAATGAGTAAGGAGGATTGGTAAAGGCCAGGGCCCTGGTCATGCGAGGCGGAGTTAACAGCATGGAGGATAATGAGAGCGGCTTTTGTGTGAGGCGGGAGGCACTGGCTGAGACCGAAGTGCATTGCGTCTGGCGGCAGCGCAAAACCAAACCCTGTCCCAGCTCCACGTGACGCTGCCTGCGAGAGTCCCGAAAAGAAAAGCTAGGTCCCAGCGAAGCCCCCAACAATTTACATGATCTCGCAGCACTTGCACTTTGGTTTCTTTTTGATGACCACGTGTTCGACCTGGGCAGGTTCGGCCAGTGGAACGACCAAGCTTCGCTGCACCTCGACGGGCTCGGGGGTCACCACTGTCATGTTGGCATTGCCGTTGGCCCCGGGTTTGGAGTTGCAGATCATAGGGGACGCGCGAACCGGGGCCACCATGGCCTCCATCATGACCGGACTTCCGGTGCCGTCCACCTCAGACGGCGAGTTGAGGTCGTCCAGTTTGTCCTCGGGCAGCTCCGGCGTTGGCGTCAGCGAATTGATGGGCCTGCCTCCCTTGATCAACTGCACTATCTCGTCCGCCTCCCTGCTCAGGTCGCCGTCCGGGCGGAAGGGGTTGTCCTTTCCGCTGTCGGTGCTGGAAGCAGAAAACGGAAAACACGGGTGAACGAGAGGTACACAATTGGAGGGGAAAAAACTAAGCCACAAACGAGAAAAGCCGTCGAGAGTCCATCAACCCTCTCATCTCCACGGCTGGTTGACTACATTCAACTCATTCAATATACAGATTCAATGAATTTCAAAAGAGTTTCGCAAATTAAGGAGAAGGATGTGCTAAGAAAGTCAATTTATTGCTCGAAGAACACCGCTCAATATGTGTATACACCAATACCTCGCTATACAGTCTCTCGTTATAAGGATTTTTACTATAACGACCTTTCTGTTTATTTAAAGGCCCCTAATGCTTCATTACATTAATTACATTATACGGCCGAAAATAATTAAACCTGATATTTTCTAACATAAATACGTGAAAGGGCGTGGGTCGTTGAGGCGTATGGACGTATTTAGGGCACTAAAAATCAATTCAAGCTTGAGAATTTGTCTGTTGGTTTAAAGGGAATTTGTCATTCGAGAGTTGTAAGTGTTAGTGCATATAATTACGACGAAATGAGCTCGAACACTTTTTTATGGTTTATGGATTGGATTAAGAATATTATGGGTCAATGCGCCTGCTTATGCATTCTAAATGAAGCTGGCGATGGACGATTTAGCTCATAGGTTTGATTAGTAAAGGCGCCTCCTTTTGTTTACTGTAAAGCTCATTGGCTACACTGCGAATACCGTATCTCAGGTCGCTACTCACGTTTACTGAATTTAATGTTGTCCTACCATCCCTTATAAAAGTATCTCAATTTATGTGATTTTCCCTACGATCAGACTTACAGTGAACCTGAATGGAAAACTATTTGGGAATATAACCAATACAAAGACAAATCCAAAGAGACTTCTCAAGTTGAAGAGTTACACTTTTGAATAAATAATTTCCGAATAAGTTAGGTAATTATTCATTTCAAAATGAGAAATGAAACTTTGAGATGTGGTGCACTGTCATGCACTGTTCAGTTACACAAACTTCATGAATAAGATGCCCGGTTTCTTGATTTACAGATTACTGAAGCCTGAAATCTTTCAATTCAATTCAACTCAGTACCCTACAGTCAGCAACTAAATGCCATATGGTAGGGGGGTCAAGCCCATTTTCAG
>JAQIXS010006550.1:0-10532 GCA_034700785.1 Rossiulus vilnensis | reverse complement strand
CTCATCATTTAATTCAAATACTCATTTATTCAAATTGGAATATAGATAATTCATAATAACAACAAACAAACAAACAACAACAAAAAATATATAGAAAAAATAGCCAGAAGGGGGTATCCCCCCTTAGTGCTTTGTCTTGTCTTGCCCTGTATATTGATGTCATGTGAGGCATCAAAAGTGACCATGTGCATGTCGATTATATGAAATCATGGAATCATTTGGAAAAAGTGATCACAATTTGGTATTTTAGACTACAACTTTGTGCAAGTTACTTGCCAATGCCATTTCAAAAAATGGAAGGCCATAGGCAAAAATAAAAATAAGTTTATCCTAAAATCAGGTATTTTTGCCTGTTTAGTATGGCTAGTGATATCAGTCACAAGTTTTTTGCTATTATCACCACATATCAATATATTTGTACTGATATCACCATGTATATGAGTTTATTTTGGACTACTGATATCAGTATGCTTGCTAATATCATTGTTATAGTGGTTTTTTGGTCTACTAATACCAGTACCATATATCACTATTTTTTGCTAATATCACCACGTATCAGTAGCCTATATTTGTGCTGATATCACTATAAAATGAGTGATATCAATGTGATTCTATACTGATATCACTATGTATATGAGTGTTTCTTGGACGACTGATATCAGTATGCTTGGGAATATCATTGTTATAGTGTTTTTTGGACTACTGATACCTGTACCATATATCACTATTGTTTTGTATCAGTAGGCTATATTTGTACTGATATCACTATGTATATGTAGTGGGTTTTTGGACTATTGATATCAGAATGGTTAGTGATGTCACTTTGTATTACTAATATCACTACATATACTGATTTTTCCACCAGAGTAGGGTATTGTGTCAATATTTTCGTATATTTTACTGATAAAAATGCAATCGCCCTGAAATTACAAGAGCTGCAAAAGAAAACTGACGGTTTGATGTTTTCCCTACAGAATTTATTTTCATAAGGCCAATGAAACGTACTTGGGTTGGTCAGGGGAAAAAATAAATTTCGCAGGTATAATCAGTATATTGAGGTAGAAATTTCAAAGTACTTTTTTGCACGGTGGGCGTCCTCTTGGGTCGGGCGTAACCTGAACCGTACTTTAAAGTGAAATTCTTAATTGAAATTAAAATTTATGCGTTTTTGGGTACTTTATTACAAACTCTTGCTTTTAGTTCATTGTCACCATCGCTGCTGTCACTTGACCACATAATAAATCCTTTAGAAACAAGCGTTTTTAACGAAAACAACCCCTAATAGCCCTTTCAACCAAACTACTCACTTGCAGGATTCGGGAATGACATTACCAGTAGAATACTAATGCTAGTAGGTTTGTGGAACATATCTCCTGTGCTGTATGGAGCAAATAAGTTCCAGCCATAAGCAAATACTTGTGGAATACTATTTCCATATTAGCACTTAGCACAATGCAGGAAAACCTCAGTATGGAGGCATAAACATTGCTTTTAAACAACTAAAAAATAAGCCATTTTATTTGGTGCATTAGTAATGTCCTGTTTAGATGGTAATGGCATTAGCAGTAATCGTTTAAGTTCTGCTTAACGTTCTTTTCGTCCAAATGCATGTTATTAAGTTGTCATCATGTCCGTAAACGGTTATTAGTAATCTCATTTTCAGAAGGTAATGTTATTAGTAATGTCACTTTCCGAAGGTAATGTCTTTAGTAGTAATCGTTTGAGATCTGCTAAACGTTCTTTCTGTCCAAATAAATGTCAATAAGATCTTACATTGGCATTGGTAATGTCATTTTCCGAAGGTAATGTCATTTTCCGAAGGTAATGTCATTAGTAATATTTCGTTTAAAATCTACTTAACGTTTTTTGTTGTTGAACAAATGTCACTAAGCCTTTACACGGTTATTGGTAGGTAATGTCATTGTTAGAAGTTACGGTCAATAGTGATGTCATTTTTAGAAGGTACGGTCATTAGTGATGTCATTTTCTGAAGGTATTGTCATTTTCCGAAAGTAATGTCATTTTCCGAAGGTAATGTCAGTAATAGTAACCGTTAAAGGTCTGCTTAACTCCTTTTTGTGTACAAATGACACTAATACCTCACACGGTTTTAGTAATGTCATTTTGAGAAGGTAATGGCATTTTCCTAAGGTAATTAAATTATTAATGTCATTTTCCAAGGCAATGTCATTAGTAATAATCGTTTAAGATCTGCCAAACGTTTTTTATGTAGAAATGTCACTAATACCTTACACGGTTTTAATAATGTCATTTTCCAAAAGTAATGCCATTAGTAATGGCGTTTCCCGAAGGTAATGTCAGTAATAGTAATCGTTTAAGATCTACTTAAGATCGGGTAAGATCTGGTTAACGTTCTTTTTGTCGAAATGTATGTCATCAAGACCTTACATTGCCATTAGTGATATCATTTTCTGAATGTAACGAAATTAGCGATGACATTTTCCGAAGGTAATGTCATTGTTAATGTCATTTTCCTAAGGTAATGTAATTAGTAATGTCATTTTCCGAAGGTAATGTCATTAATAGTAATCGGGTAAGATCTGCTTAACGTTCCTTTTGTCCCAAATAAATGTCATCAAGACCTTACATTGCCATTAGTGATGTCATTTTTGAATGTAATGAAATTAGCGGTGACATTTTCCGAAGGTAACGTCATTGTCGATGTCATTTTTAGAAGGTAGTGTCATTATTAATGCTCGTGTAACGTTCTTGTTGTCCAAATAAATGAGCCAGCGTTTGGAGTGCCTGCACGGGCCGCATGGCGTCGCTTGTTTTTGGAACGGGAACAGTTTCCTTTTTGGAATGGTGTCAGGCGGGTCGTTTTTGGTTGCTCACCCCGTGCACATATTTATTTCTAGAGCGTCATTAATTATTCATTATCCCGAGTGTCGTTGCACCGGTCGTTATTGTTCGCAAACAACTGCTGAATGACCTAGAATTTTTCAGGAGTAATTTGAACGAATTGGACGCCATCTTGGCACTCTCGCTGATCCCTTTGGAATGGAAGTGAACTTGAAATGTGTTGAAATGACGTTATTTGCAATGAGTTTGAAAAGAAACTGTAAGGACATGGAATTTACAGCAACGGATCCTGTAGGATTGCTAGTTATAATAAATAACACTAATCATGCTAATAATAAATTAGGATCTGTGGGAATAAGGGAATTTCCCTATTTGCACGTGTCATGTTTTTGCACTGCAAATGGGAAATGTGCTCAGTGTTTGAAAAGTAAGGGAATCTTGTTTTAAAGTTTGGGAAACTAGTTTCGTGGCAGAAAATACAAGTATTTTGTAGCAAAATGTGTAGGCCGTTTTTAGCGAAATTTGGCAAAATCGTAAAATTTTTTTTTTAAAAAGACGTGATTATTATTTTCTAAATATTAATTTTTTCTGGGCATTTCCAGGGATTTCCGAAAAACAATTTCCCTTCCCCCCCAAAAAAAAGAAAAAAAAGAATTGACCTTCTAAAAATTAATGATGAATTGTTGAAAAAACATTTTAAAAAAATTGCTTTTGAAAAAATGTCCAGTGGATAATTGTGAATGTGGATTATTTTCTAGCAATAATTTTTTACAGGAAAAATTGCTTGAGCAACGTCGAAAACTCTCCGTGAATCGAATTTTCATTGGCCTTTCAAAAAATTAATGAAGAATTGTTGAAAAGCCTGTTCTATTCGGACATTCCAGTGCTCGCGTTATTTAAAAATTTTTCATTTTAAATTCTTTTCGAAAAACTAAAAATGAGGAGTAAGGAATTGCCGAAAAAATAAAAGATAGTCCTGTTAATAATTTCTTTTCAGACATGCCACTGAGTTTAAGGCGGTATTTTTTCCCAATAATTTTGCATAAACTTTTCAAAATACGCTTAATTCTTTGTAGTTTTTTTTACTAAAAAAAAACGTTTTGGAAGTCAGTGATAAGCAAATTCCATTTTCGGAAAATCTTAATTATGAGAATGACGATTTTCGACAAATAACATTCTGCAAGAAACGTTGTTTTTTACACGTTCACGGTACCATAGCTGCAAGGATGGGCGTGACGTCACTTCCAAATATGACGAAATCCAAACTTGTCCATCATACTAAAATCTGCAATTTAGGTCAACCCGTTTGACTGTTGGGAAAGGTGCAATAAGAAATAATAGGGCACGGGTTTTACGGTTCGGGAAACTCGCCCGCAGGAATTTGGGATGTCATTGTTAACAAAAACTCCAAATATTACTTTCCGTGAGCTTCGACCTAAAAAAAGCCATAAAAATGACTTACAATGCCCTATACGTGCCGAAAATTCAAACTACAGGGTGTCTACAGGTAATTTAAGTAACGTTAGGGTAGTTCATTTGAAGGGCTTTGGGCTCAGCGTCGTTGGTTATCTGCACTACTTGAAAAAGTCCATTTTTATTGAACTTTTATGACCAATTAAAAGTTAAAAATATGCGATAAAATATCTCGAACACGATAAACAGCAATAAAACGCTGAAGTAATTTGTAAAACCTTGAAAAGACATGGATTTATGATTACGGACTCTGAAGCCAACGTGCGCTTTCCGCAAATAATTGTTCGATTTTTAAGGGCTTGAAAAATGCGGTCATTGAGAAAACTGAACTTTGTTTTAAATTTTTGTGTGATTAATTTGAAATACAACTTTTGGTATTGTGTGACAAACGTTAACCGAAGAAACCAGATTTAAATGAAATTAAACTAAAAATATTACCAGTTCAACCAAAAAAAAAATTATACCAAAAGTAAAAGAACTAAGTATAAAATAAATTAAAAATTAAATAGCGCGATATAATAAAGCATAATAAGATATTTTCAAAATAAACTTGTTTTTATGCCCGATTTATTCACTTGAAAACCGCGTATCATTTCCTTATTTAGAGTAATTTTGAAATCCAGTTTCTGGTATTATGTAACAAACATTAACTGAAGAAACCGGATTTAAATCAAATTAAACTAAAAATATAACCAGTTAAACCAAAAAAACCCAAGTTTATACCGAAGTAAAAGAACTAAATAAAAACCAATAAAAAATTAAATAACACAATATAATAAAACATAATAAGATATTTTGAAAATAAATTTGTTTTATGCTCGATACATTCATCTGAAAAACATTTCATGTTCATTTCAAGTAATTTGAAATACAAGTTTTGTTATTATGTAGCAAATAAACCAAATTTGAACCAAATTAAACTAAAAGTAAAACCAATTAAAGAAATTACTAAGTAAACCGAATTTAAAACAACTAAATAAAAACCAATTAAAAAAATAGCACGAGATAATAAAGCAAAAGAAGACATTTTCAAAATAAGTGTTTTATGCCCGATTTTATTCACCTGAAAAACATTTCATTTTCATTTTTAAGCAATTAAACATACAAGTTTTGTTATTACGTAACAATCATTTAAAGCCAATTAAAAACTTGTTCTAAATTGTGTTAAGCTCGATGTAATAAGACAATTACCAGAATTTGTAAGGTCTTGAAAAAACTACCATGAACTATCCATGAATCCTTTTTCATTTTTTAGGCCTTGAAAATGGCTGTCTTTAAGAAAACTGAAGTTTTGGTTTAAAAATGGGTTTAAAGGCTCGGGAAAGATACTATTGTCGAAAAAAACCAATTTTGTTTTGTAAATTTATAATTTGTTAGAGTGTTAAACCACAAGTTTTGCCCTCAAAAATGGGGCTTAGGTGGGGTAACTGTGAGCATCTTTGTGGGGGCGGAATCCTTGCAAAAAATAATATTTGTGACAGTAAATTATTTTTTTTCTGATAAATGTGAGGGTGTTGCTCACTAAGGTTCAGGCGGAGTCAAGGGTAAAAAAAAAGTTGAAAATTTGGCAAAAAAATAATAATTATAATATTAAGAAATACCACCTAATGTGGCGTTGAAGTTCAATGTTCAAACTGTGGGGAAAAAAAGTAGCATGGGCCGAAAGATGTATTTTTCAGAAATTGCAAGTGAATTTTCGTCATTTTTAGTCGATTTTTTGCAATATAGTTAATGGCATCACAATTAATTTCGACGTCATTTTAATAATAGTCTAAATTTTAAGAAAAACGCAATGTTTTGCGAATATAAATATCATGCAAAAATATGAACATGTTTGAAATGATTTGCAAAAATACAAACATGTGAAATGATTTGCAAAAATACAAACATGTGAAATAACATGCAGATATATAAAAATGGTAAAATGGCAAAAAAACAAATGCGAAATTTGGACAAATGTGCAAAAACAATTATAAAAACATGGAAAGTATGCAAAAAACAATTATAAAAACATGGAAAGTATGCAAAAAACCATTATAAAAACATGGAAAGTATGCAAAAATGAGTATGAAATAGTGGACAATATGCAAATACAAATATAAAAATTGGAAAAAATGCCAAAAAAACAACTAAGAAATTATGGAAAATATGTAAATACAAATATAAAAATGTGGTAAATATGCAAATACAAATATAAACATATGGAAAATGTGCAAATACAAATATGAAAATAGGAAAAAAATGCTAAAAACAAGCAAGAAATTATGGAAAATATGCAAAAAAAACTACACACACGTGGAATATATGCAGAACTGATGCTCTATAAATACAATAGAACATCAACTTGAAAAACAATGTTTTATTCTCGTTAACTGGTAACTGTTGAAACCGAAATAAAAATAGAAACTGGCACCAAAATTGACAACATTGTTAGAATTGTTTTAAAACACCGAACGCGGAGTCATTAAAGGTTGTGTTCATGTCTTTCAAAAAAGGTGTTCCGAAACGAAACAAAATGACATCCCCTTTTTTCCCCCCCATTTTTAGGATGTTCTAAAATGTCATAATGTTCTCTTCTTGCCACTTATGAACATGTCCACAACTCATTCCGAAACGAAACAAAATGACTTCCCATTTTTAGGATGTTCTAAAATGTCATAATGTTCTCTTCTTGCCACTTTGGAACATGTCCACAACTCATTCCAAAACATCCTTTTTTAGTCATTTGGGGAATTTTCGTTTTGGGATATGCGTCCCAACTCGTGCAAAAATTACACCTGTCATTTTGGAACATCCATTTTGGAACAAATGGACGTCAAAATGAAGTAAAGAATGACATTAATGCGCTGCTGTCCTGCTCGCCACAAGAGAAAAGGGTGTCTTGAACGGTTAGGTGAGGTGCCACACGTGTGGCACATACGACTGTTTGGCGCAATTTCGGCAAAACCATTATTTTCCACTACATTTTTCGTAATTAAACGTCATAGATGTTTAACGCCTGACCTTGATGTTGTCAGGTGAGCGCTATCTATAGTCTTCCCTCCTGAAACGTTGATATGTTAGGCGCTTGATACGTTCTGGTTTGGCACCCCTCATGTGTGAAGGTTGTAGCACCTTGGGTTGGTCCATACAGGGGTATGATATCATACCTTGAGCGGTTATGTGGTGTTACGGGTATCTGGTTCATTGATTGACAGCTCTGCTCCTAGATCTCAAAAATGCTGTAACCCTTGAAGAACACGCCAAGGATGGCCTCTGTTTCCTCTTTGGCCCACCGCGCCCTGTACCGACCTAGAAAGTCAGGGAAAAACCTTGAAACGCATGGCGTGCCTGTGCAGAGCTCCGAGGAAGCGTGGAGGCCACGTGGTGCAGGGAGGAAAAGTTGGCCATCTGAAGTTTGAAAGATGGCCAAGCTGATTGCACTTCAACTCCAACTTGGGGAAAGTTCTGGTACCGGTTGGCCTTGGGGAACCGGTGCTGACAGCCTGCGGTGACGTCAGCCCAATTCCGAGCAGGTCGTTCACGTGCTACAGCTGTTTGATCCTGGCAGATCTGAGGTGTCCTCGTGGCCCCAAGACTTCCGCCAGGAAGAGCTGGGTGCAGCCATATCTCAAAGCCACATGTCCCAGTGGCTGAGGACTGGGACACGTGGCTTTGAGATATGGCTGACAGTGCTGTCTAATGGCAGACCGGAAGATGTGCTGCTGATGGTGATGTCCAGTAGATGAGTACAGAAACGTTGTCCTTGGTTGCTGAAGAGTTATGGTTGACAGTGCTGCCTGATGGCAGACAGGGGGATGCGCTGCTGATGGTGGTGTCCATTAGGTGAATCCAGAAACGCTTGTCTTTGGTTGCTGAAGAGATTTGTCTTCTGGAAACTATGCTCTTCCTGGAGAGTGGTCAAGCTTTGGTTGCTGGAGATGTGAGCCTGGCCACTCTAAAGTTGCTGGTCGAAGCTCAAAAGTTAAAACATTGCCGGAAGAGTATCGCCAATAGCATAAATTATGACGATGTCCAATAGATGAGAAATCCAGAAAGGTCAAGAAGACATTAGATTTTCTAGAACTTGGTTTTTGGAGAGGAACCAAGATGCAATAAATGTTGCCGGAAGAGTATCGCTGATACGGTTGTCCAGTATAGACTTTGTCTTTCTAGAAACCATGCTCTTCCTAGAGCATGGTCAAGTTTTGGTTGCTGAAGAGATGTGAGCAATGTTGTCTGACAGGGTTGCCGGAAAGACATTCCTTATGACGTTGCCTAATGGTAGACTGGAAGATTTGGTGTAGACGATGATGCCCAAATGAGGAATCCAGAAGTTTTCAGGAAGGACATAGACAAGCTAGCTGCTGGAGAGAGCCCAAGACTCAAAAATTAGACTTAGAAAGGTATCACGGATAATGTTGTCTGATAGGAGACCGGAAGATTCGGTGTTAATGGTGATTTCCTGTATAGGAGTCAGAACGATAGTCCAGACCTGAACATGGTGAAGCTTAAATTTGATTGCTGAAGAGATGTGAAGAACGGTGTCAGACAGGGCCTGTCCAAACGAAAGTTGCTGGAGAGAGCCCAAGGGATAAAAAATGTCGCCGGAAGTGTATTGTCGATAAAGTTGTCCAATAGCAGACGATGATGTCCAGTGGATGAGGAGTCCAGAAACGTTCTCTTCCTTGAAATATTGCTCTTCCTGGAGCATGGTCAAGCTTTGGCTGCTGCTTAGATGTAACACATGTTGTTAGACAGAGGTTGGCCAAGCTAAGAGTGCAGGCATTGGATAGTAGAAGGTGGGCAGCAGATGAAAAGGGGCAGTCCAACACCCATGTTGCAAACTACTGACACCTGGCTAGGTGCTGACATGTTGTCAGAAGATAGCATAATTGCTGTCAGAAAGTAGGCGACAGCAGCTGTCTGGTAGGAGTGTCCAATCTGCAAGAAGTTGCTTCTTGCAAAATGTATTCATGAAAACAATTTGATGGCAACCTCTGGATCCATTGCACTTGAAAAGGATCAAAACCACATGTCCTGGAAATTCTACTGGACTTCTCTTTTGGTCCTGGAGATGTTGGAATTATGCTGGATTTTTATTTTGACCATGGAATCCTGGAAATATATTGATTAAAAACCCTTGGTAAAACTGAAAAGATACTAATTTCTATTTTAACCCTGGAATTCCATGAGATATACTGCAGTTTTATTTTGACTCTGGAAATCCTGAAAATGTACCAGCTTTTTATTTTGAGTGCTAGAAATTCTGGAAACATACTAATTTCTATTGTAATCCTGGAAATAGACTGCTTTTATTTGAACCCTAGAAATCTTGCAATTATACTGGGTTTTCACTTTAACCCTGGAAATCCTGGAAATATTTGGAGCCAGGAATTCCTGGAAACCCTGTCACTCTTTTTGAAAAAACAAATCCTTTGGAAATTTCCACAAAACTAAACTTTTTTTGGAGGAGGGGGTCTGGAAATGTACTGGATAAAAACCTTTGGTAACCTTGAAAATATACGAATTTCTATTTTAACCATGGAATTCCTTGAGATATACTGCATTTTTATTTTGACTTTGGAAATCCTGAATATGTACCAGATTTTTATTTTGAGTGCTGAACATTATGGAAATATACTAATTTCCATTGTAATCCTGGAGATTGACTTATTATTTTAACCATGGAAATCTTGCAAATATACTTTGTTTTCATTTTCAACCATGGAGATAATTGGAGCCAGGAATTCCTGGACACCCCGTCGCTCTTTTTGAAAAAACAAATCATTGAAAAATTTCCACAAAAGTAAACTTTTTTGGGTCTGGAAATACACTGGATAAAAACGCTTTGAAATCCTGGAAATATATTAATTTCTATTTTAATCCTGAAAAAATATTGATTAAAAATCCTTGGTAACCATGAAAACATACTCATTTCTATTTGAACCCTGGAATTCCTTGAAATATACAGTATTTTTATTTTGAGTACTGAACATTTTGGAAAATATACTAATTTTTCTTGTAATCCTGGAAATATACTAATTTGTATTGTAATCCTGGAAATACAGTATATTGATTAAAAACCCTTGGTAACCCTGAAAATATACTCATTTCTATTTGAACCCTTGAATTCCTTGAAATATACTGAATTGTTATTTTGAGTGCTGGATAGTCTGCAAATACAGTGGAACCTCGATAACTCGACTTCCTATAAATAGAATAATACGCTAACTCGAACTTTTAATCAAGTCCCG
>JAQIXS010006549.1:0-10532 GCA_034700785.1 Rossiulus vilnensis | reverse complement strand
AAAGGAGCAGGAGCCGTTATGGAACTCGTACCTCAAGGGACAGTCACGGGCTGTGGTGGAACATGTAAGATAAATAGAAGCTGCATTATTCAGTATAAGGATTCATACTTTTAGAGCAGGGGATGGGCAACGGATTTTTTAAAATAGCCACAGTTGTGGCGAATGAGAAATTAAATTCGCCACTTGATAGTTTTTTCACCCCAAGTCTTCCGTAAAACATGCAACTCCATCAGGCCTCATAATCAATGTTTTCTTTACAAGTTAAGCAGTTTTAGGATATCTTTTTATAAATGGTTTTGTAAGTTGCTAAACACACAATATGTGCTGAAGAACGTTGAAAGAACACTGTGGGACCGTATCTTAAAAGCAATATAAACCATGAATTTCGGGCTCAGTTTTCGTACGAAATGTTTAGAAATATTGCTAATTAAATTCATCACAAGTTATCGATTTTAGCCCACATTTCGCAAAAAAAGGACAACCGCTGAGAAATCATAATTTTTTATACAACATTTTTTATACAAAATGCTAGTCGTCGCACAAAATATGGCTCCTAATATTGGTCTCCCTGTTTCAGGTACTACTTTCACCACTTCTCATTCGCCACTTGTGGCGATTGGCGACAGGGTTGCCCACCCTGTTAGTATCGTAAATATATTTTTACAAATGGCATTTAATGCCGTAAGCAAAAATACCTATCAAAGTATCCTCTATGTCCTAGAATTGATGTCTTTATGTTTCGAAAAAGTAATTAAATATATCCAAAATAGGTTTCATAGTTTGTAAGGTTTAAAACAGATACAGTGTAATTCTGCATTTATTACGTGGGATATTTGTTTCTATAATGTGTCTATAGAGAAAACCTTTATAAGCTTAAAACACCTTAAAAGCTTGAAAAGCTTAAAAGTTACGGCATAACATAATAGATATGGTCAATTGATACCTTTCAAAAGTAACCTATCGATCGTTTCTTTGAAGTTTCTTTATGTGTCATCCAAGGGCCTTCATAAGCTGGGTATTTTTATGTATCCACAAATAATAAACGATCAAACCATTATAAAACTGAAAACTGAAATGAAACCACTGTATTCCTTAAAAGATACTTCCTCGACTCTTTAAATTTGTGAGGAAGTATCCTTTAAGTATAATATTAGTTTCATTTTGGTTTTTATCAGACGGATAAAGGTTTACTCCATTGATACATTTTCGATACCTAAAAATACATTGCGAATAAAGGATACCTTTTAACAACTTGTAGATAAACCTCAAAGAAACCTTATAACCTTCGAGCTTGGATGTAAAGTGTGAGAGGTGCCAATCCATATAGTTTTGCCTACATGTAAATTCACCGAACTTCAAAAAGGGCGAAAGTAAAAATGACGAAAGATAAACCGCCTAAAATAAAAAAGTCCAAATACACCAGGATCCAGTTTTTGTAAAAACGTCGCCTATGGCCTGCCTATATGGCGTTTTATATTAGTTTTTGCAATTGGCCTATGTCGTTCCTTCAATAATATTTCTGAAAACACTTGCAAGGATATTTGCAAGAAATAGAGTGAAGAAAATTCTATTCCATATATTGGTTTTATTCGTTTAATCGAAATTCTAGTTCTAATTGGCGTCAAGAAACTAAAACACTTCAAGTATTTCACGTTCATTATTTAGTGATTATGTTAATTAATTCATGAAAAAAAATCGAATTAATGTTTTCCTTTTACTGATTTCCCTTCAATTAAAATTCAAGTTCGATACGAAATTGTGGTAAATTTCGATTGATGCTAATTTTCCATTCGGCGTTTTCACCGGATACCACACGCAAGCCTGGTTTGTGTGAAATTCTTGCATGTCTACCACATGCTTTAGCACATTTTCTGTTCGCTTACTACATACCAGCGAATTCGCAGTTGGGCCCATGGAATCCGTCTCTCCTGCAGGCCCCACATCGGCCGAAGTGATTTTTGAGGCAAGCCTTGAAGTTGAAGTCAGCTTGGCAGGAAAAGTTGGCCTGTTCAAACGGAAATGGTTAATGTTGCTAGCCTGGTTGAAGCTCGGTCGTAGTCTCATGCTCACTTTGGAGTCGACTTTGTCCCAGACGGTGAACGACTTCTGGTTTGGTTTGACTTTGACAGTCACATCGACGCAAATGCTGGAATTGTAGAGCCTGCATTGGGAGACGCAGAGGCCGCCAAAGGCAAAGGCTCTGCAGGAAGACCTCGCGGCGCACAGGGCCTCGCAGTGTTGCAGGGACCGCACTATGTGGGAGAAAGTTGGGGCCGTTTATTAGAAATTACACTTTTTTTCACCCTAACGCATAATGTCCATCGATGTATCAAAATTGGCTTTACACGAAGATATACCAAGGGGCCGTCCATAAACGAGTCTGGGGTTGGAGATTTCGGGATTCCCGAAAGGGATGGATAGTCATACCATAATTTTTGTTTCAGAATCCAGGACTTTTCCATTATTTATTATTATTATTTACCGTGAAATGTGACATTTCACGGTAAATAATAAATAATGGAAAAGTCCTGGGTTGAGGCACCACATTGGGAAGGTTTTACTTAAAATCTTCCCACCTTTGTTATTTCCGTTAGTTTCTTTGTTGTGATTAAGGTCCGGTGCACCAATGTAGGTTAAATGAAAGGTCAGATAACCTGTGGTTACAGATAACCATAAGTTAACCTAAGGGTTAATAGCTTTTTGTTGCACCATTTTACTATAGTGATTTATAACACAAGGTACAGTAAACAAGAGGATACGTGTAGCCTGTTGCAGCTAGGAATTCTGGGAAAATTGCACAATATTACAAACCTTAAATTAACCGGCGTGCTGTAAGAAAAGATTTCGTGAGAAATGTTTCAAAGAAGCTTCTTGAAAAATAATTTTAGGTTATTTATATAAAAAATGTTCGATAAATATTAATAAGAAATGTTCACCTCAAATTTTTAAAAATCTTTAAAAATTTGACTGCCAAAAATAATTTCAATGCGCATTGCAGTAAATAAAGTTTATTTTGGAAAAATAAATTAATGTTATTGTTTTTAAAACGAATAAAAAAGTTTGACTAGTGATTTTTTTTAGTTGTTTAACAGTTTAATGAAATCGGTCACGAATAACGAGTTGTGAATCTTAGTTAATTGCTGGTAAATGTAAGACAACAAAAAAGTCACTGCAAATAACGAATCTAGTGCATTTCGCTTAAGATGTCCTTTAAATAGGGCTTTATTTTTAGATCTGCAATTGATTTGAATGCAGGGTTGATTTGTTTTAATCTCTTTAGAGGGTTTTGGTAGAATTTTGTTGGTCGAATGTTGTTAGTGCGGGCTATCATGTTCAAATTTGGGGTCATTTGAGATTTGGTTTTTTGAAAACCAAAAAAACCCCCAGAAAAATATCAAAGCTAGCTAGTAGGAATATCTTTGTTTATTAAAACAACGCTAAAATAATTTTAATTAATTATTCCATAAATATAATTAAATTTAAAAAATATAATTAATATAATTACATGTATAATCAAAGAATAAAAGAATATAATAAATAAATATAATTTAAAGAAGATATTTTTAAATAGGTTTTAAGACATATGTTTCGTCAGCTTAGCAGTTTCAGTTTTCATCGTTCCGGGTATTAAAATGATAATTTGTAACCTTGGAAACTAGTTTTGTTGGTTTGTCATTGATAGATTCGACACTTGACATTTTGTCCAATCGTCAGTCTACCGTTGTAGATTCGACCACCCGTAAACAGGAAACCCATAAATAAAGAGCAATATAGACCAAGTCCGCGAAATTAATCTCTCGTTTTTGTCAATATCCTGTCATGGGTGTCACGGAAAATAAAGCAATAATAAGTTTTTTCATAGTTTGGTTCTTTTTTGGTATAAATTAATTTTGCGTATTTTTACACATATTTTTATTTTATTTTATCGTTTCTCATATAAGTAACTTATTTATCTTACTTCAATTTTCTGTAGAATGCCGCCCTCTAAAAGGGGCACGTCTTTATTATTCACGTCATAAGTATACTGTTTCTAAGAACATTTCATGAAAAATACTAAGGCTAGCAATGAAAACGACGAAAGTGAATACGCCGAATACAATAGGCCGAATATAAATTCACCAAACGGTGAAAACGCCGAAAGGTGACAAAGCCGTAATTAAAAACGCCGAACTTCAAAAAGGCCAAAATTAAAAAAAGACGAAGGATGAAACGCCAGAAATGAAAAAAAAAATGTCTAAATACACCATGATCCAGTTTTTGAAAAAGTTCACCTAGGCCCTATATATGGCGTTCCTTTCATTTAAGTTTTTGCAAAGAAATTTTATGTTAAAAAAAATACTAAGGCCGTTCCTTTAAAATATTTCTAAAAACACTTGCAAGGAAATTTGCAAGACATAGAATCAAGAAAACTCATTATTGTGTCATTATTAATTTATGAAAATAAATTCAAATTGAGGTTTTCCTTCTAATGGTTACACTTCAATCAGATTTCAAGTTCGATTCGAAATTGGGTTAGTTTTAAAAAATGTAGTACTTTACTAATTTTTATACTTTATGGCTTAAGATTCCCTTTCCTAACATTCGGAGTTTTTACTTCAGACAGTTTAACCCTAAAGCTTTCTTTAATTCGGCATTTTTGCATTCGGCGTTTGCACCGGATTGAAGCAACTTCGAAATGATAACTTTCTCATCCTTCATTAGACGATGGAATGCACTTTTTAAAGGATATCCATAAGCTTTCAGAAATGTAAAGGGTTTCAACAACTGTCATGACATTTATTTGCTTACAGTAGGGTTCTGAATTGCACTGAGCTGAAGTAAATTTGTTTTTTATTTTCATTTGTTTTCGAAACATAATTTTTGTAATCAGTGTATGTATTTGAAACTTACGTTCTCGGGTGGCGAAAGGCCTAATTTCCAAAACCGAGTTCTTGTAATTGGCATCCGTGAGGAATTTGATGCTGGTAAAACCTTTCACTCCACCCTGATACCGACAGAAGGTCATTAGTACGGTGACCAGTAGAACGATTCTCATTTTTAAGGTGTTGAACGCTGGCTGCACTAAAATTCAACTTGACCTGAGGCACCAATATAGCGATTAATGAGCGTAGTCGTATTTTCTGTCTGTAAAGTAAGTTGGTGTAATTAATTAAACACTGGTTTCATGTTTCTGTTATTCGTTATCCAGGACGCAACCCTGTGTTCGACGCAAATGAAATTAAGGCAAATTTTATTATTAATTAGGCATCTTGCGCGTTGGTGTCACTAAGGCCAACCGTAAATGATTAATGCCCTATTCTGGAACCTGGTTAGTACTCAATACAGTTGTATGGTTGTTTTTTGTGTGGAAACCGTTCTTGTAATGCTCCAGAAGGTGACAAAGAACACCAGCGTCCGTATGCTTCAACATGGCCGATATTTAAAGGAAGCACACTCGTTATCAATAATAATAAAAATAATAATAATAACTTTATTCGAGAGATGGAAAGGGAGTGGAAATGATACATATGGATGTCACTTACATTTATATAAAATTAAATTTAATAGTGTTATAACACTGTCCATTCTCTAGTAACAATTTACATTGTTTTATCAACATGACAGCTAGATGAATGCAGCTAGGACCATCCCTGGTCTGATAACTTTTCTGATAACGTTAATTTAAGGATATATTAAATGTACCACGTTGATTGTACACCTTCAGATTTCATTTTTAGAGAATTCATTCTTTTGTGTGTGCATAATTTTCTCTCTAAGAATACGACAGCTCTTCTGAATTCACCTGAAGGCCTCTTTTCACTTTCACGAAATTTGATATTCTCAGATACGACATTTCCAATATTGATTTTCGATAGCAGTCCATGACGTCATCATTCACGATAGGTCATAACAGGCCATTTTCTCACTAAAATGAAAAATGATCAAATAAAGGCTGAAAAACACGATGAAAATAAATTTTTTACAACAATTTGTTTTAATATTTTCATTTTTTGCTCCTACAAAGAATAAACATGAAACATATAACTAAAAGGGTAGGGACAATATATTTTGCCTGCAATCGTTTTGGACTTCATGCGCTTTCGTTATATTTGATGCATAGATTTTCCCCACTAATGGCCGGTCTTACCAACTGTGGTTAAATTTAACCTCTGGTCAAACTGCAGTTGACCACAGTTTGACCTCCAATTTCGTTTTACCAACCGAGGTTAGGGGAAAAAGGAGAGAAAAGTTGACCATACTTTAACCCAGCCTGAGAAGTTCAAAACAGTACATTTGTAATTCTTTATTTGTTCCTAAAGCATTAATCAGCGGATGCACCGTTTAAAATACATGTATTTAATGTTTGATTGGTCATGCCCATATCTTCGCGCGATCTGCGTGTTTTCGTTTTCTTTTTGTGGTGACTCAAAACTTCACATATTTGTAAGTGAAAGTATGACTATAATTAAGGCTATAGATTATTCATTAGGGAGGACTTTTGGGTGCTATTGCCAATCGAATATCACCATTCCCTTATAGTTTGACAAGTAAATAGGTAATTAAATCTTCAATAAAACTTATGTTGAGTGAATAAAAAATGCATTTCACATTAATTTGTCTTAATTATTAATTATACACTTTTGCTAAGTGCTTCTTAAAACATGATAATAATAATAATAAAAATGTAGAAATAATTAACTTGATTTTTCTTACTACAGGGCTTAAGGCAGAAAAAAATTCTGGTACCAATGGTCATAAAAATTTAAATAAAGTCATGGCCAAGTTGGGAAATAAAATATAATTTGAGGATTGCAAATCCTTCCCAATGACTTGATCACTTGAAAGATAATAAATTGGAAGTCGGAAATTGCAAAATTTGCACATTTGTGAAAAACATGCATACATTCTAGATCAAGCAACTGATATGGCCATCCATGTTGCCACTTGTCCCAGAGCCGACGTGACCTTTGGTCATCTGACTGGTTACTAAGTGGTCGCCAAGGACCGAATCGAACAAAAACAGTTTGCGGTAAACATCTTGGTCTGTTTTCACCCAAGCCCAATTTCCGGCTACAATAATTGCATCTTTCTCGACTACCCAATGGTGACCGCTTGACCAGTCATAGCCCCAAAATTATCTTTGGTATCCACTTTTCTTGCACGTGGACAGACACTCGGATTGAATATCGAGTGGTCGATCTAATTTAAAGCTATTGTTTCTCCGAATATCCAGTCGCAGCCTGCTCTTAAAAGGCGAGTCCCCCTTGTTGTTATGCTCTTGACTATTTATGGGCCTTTTTTTTCAAGTCAACTAGAACAGGACCTTGCTTTCTGCTCGACTCTCACTGGCTGCTTCGTTAACATATAGGTTACTCTGTTGCTTGGCCGTTGCTATCAGCATATCTTTAAGGCAAAAATATAATGATGCATCGATTCGTGTATCATCTAAACATTTGATTCCCATAATTATTTGTTTTGCACATGGGTTGTGCCTACACACTTATTCCGGTGTGAGGCATGCGTTATTTTCAAAAAAATAAAACATTTCTGTATTGTGTGCCTTGTTCCATGTTAGGCAGATTTTCAATTCATGTTTATTCCAACGTGGGACATGCGTTTTTTTTTTTTTGTAAAACACATGCGTCGCTCCTTGTGACGCAGGCATGCTTCCTTGCAAAGCTTTTTTAATTTATTTTATTTTTAGTATAAACTAATCATTAACTCAGGATAACATGGGGACAAACACGTCAACACCCTCTCCAAGAGAAAACTGACAAGTGACGTAATTTTGATTTATTTTAAACACGTAATTTAATTGCTAATGAAATTATGGACATTGAATTCGCTGTCCACAGTCTTCATCCCAGGCCTGGCTCTAGGTTGTTTTTAACGGCGCCCTCCACAAAATTCTTTAATTATTTAATTTTATGAATTATAGAAACATCGTGAGCGAATATTTTTGAAAAACTGGATCTACAATTATGGTTATATATGCAGACATTTACATAAGTGATTCCAGAAAAAATTGCAGAAAAAATCTTCAATCATAGACCTGGCTTACGCTTCTTTATAACCTATCGTCATAAAATGGCTCAGATGCAAGTGGACAACCAATTCTTAAAATTAAATATAGCAATTATAATAATTAGCTGATGCAAGCATGTAATTTTTTGCATGGTGGTCATCCATCCTGCTAGTACGGGTTTAATGAAGAGGATTAATGAACGAGCTTATGAATAGAAAGGATTTTAATAATAAAAAAATGTCGGTAATAAAGCTTACTAGGCCCAGGACAGCTATGCCCATGTGCCGCCCTTGCCCAGCACTGGATTCTTGTCCTTTGCCAAAATGTGTAGGCATGCCATGTACACATTCTAAAAAACATTATAAAATACGAAACTTGATTGCATACATTGTATGTATTCTAGTGAAACATTTATAAACAAGAGCATTCCATTGTTGGGTTCTTCTTTCATGCATTCTCCAGGTGCATGCATGCATGCATACAGTAGCCTATATTTCTTGCAGTTTTCATAGCCGATAGCCACTCAAGAGAATGCATCTTTACATGCAATTTTGTTAAATGTGTGTTGGGAATTAGAAATTGCAGCAACAAATTAAATTATCCTAAAACTACTTCCTCAAATATGCCTGTCTTCATGCCGGGAAGGTATCGTTTAGTAAAATAGTAAACGCAATGTACACTGCTAATGGCATTGGCATTACAATATGAGGTGAAATAATATCGCTCACTGGATGCAATAATGAAACAGATTTTTATTTTTATTGCAGCAGCATATTATATCGGTTTACAGATAAAACATTTGGAATACCCCTAGACATTCAATAAAATATGTGATAGGCGAAGGCAAAATAAACACAATGAATATGCAAATCACTCAAATTTGCTATTCACTTACACTTGTTTAGTTTCTATCAATCCAAATACATTGAGCTCAACCAAAAGGGATTGCTAACCCCGCAAATAAATTTAATTTTGTTGTTTGAAATACTTGTTAAAATTGCGAAATTTGTTTCCTCCGTGTAGAATTGGTTGCCAACAATGGGGTTATGTGTTTATAATTTGAACATGTTCCGTTCATTTTGAAAATGTTTGGTTTATTTATTTCTATTAGATGATTAATTTTACTGAAATAAAAGGACAAAATGACTGGGAAAAACAAATTGGCAATTTAAGCAAAAAATTAATTTGTGTACAAGATGCATGGGCATTTTTTCGCTCAGGCTTCATACATGCAACATAAAGTTCAAGCTTTATAGTATATGTTCAACGAGAAGTTTCAATTAAATTCCTTAATAACTGATGGATAGCTCTGCTAAACAACTGAATGTGTTAAAAAGTTTGTGTGATTCGATTGAAACGGTTTACAAAATGTTTTCTATAGATGCTAGTTTCGGGGAACAATTGTCGTTAGAAGTTTCGGTTGTTGCCTCTGGCAATGCCGCAGGGAGAACAATGAAACTATGACTTTGAAAGAAGTTAGTTGTCCTTGGTACCTCATCACCTAGTCTTCTGACTTTTTCTGCTAAAAGAATCCGAGATATCGTGCATGAGTGCACTTCAGTTCTATAGATGCCCGCAATCCAAGGGCCTTGAGACTCCACAGGACGCATTTCCAGAACATGAAATCTGAGGCCCTTGGTATAGGCTCTTGTTAATCCTTTAACTAGCATGATCAACATGCTAGTTAACGGATTAACAAGAGCGCGTGTGCCAGCTGCTTTTACTGTTTAAATTGGATAGGGATTGACTTTCTTAAGATTTGATCAGACAGTCACCTACAGCCCACACAATGCATTCGTGCAAATTGGTCACTTATCATCCACACAGTGTTGCTAAGGGCAAGGTTCTAAGGGCAGAGGCTACACATGTATGTTTTTAGTGCTTTGTTGTTTGCAGCAACGCGTTGTTCAAAATGAAGCATGCGTTGTTTTTTAAACACTGCTTCAATAGACTGCTTCAATTATCTGAAAAATAAACGTGCATTAAAAGAGCATACGTTTCTTAACGATAGTAGAACTCGAGCGAAGCGTTGGCCGACTGGTCTGAAATTCGGATAAATTTCATCTGCCATAAAAATGCTTCTTAATCACCGTATTATGTAACAAAGTTTGCATTGCATCCAAGGCAATTCTCATCTCTGCAGACGTCAAAATCTAAATATTTTGATCTTATTTCACCGTCGCCCACATTTAACTGCTGCTTTGACAAAAATAATATCGCATTATAATAAAACGAGAGGTTTTTGCACAGGAATATAATAAAGATGGTATATAATGAACATGCTATTTAGCTGTTTTCTGCAGAAATGTGCAATACAACTGTAAATGTAGTTAGACATGCAAAGTCAAATATGCCACGGTTTTACTCTAACAATTCCTACAACAAAAGGAAACATTTGATTAGCAGATTTTTGCCAAAATGTGCAGCAACTTTTTATTATAACGGTTTTCAAGTCTTGTGTAGTTATGGCAAATTTCATTGGAATACTCACATAATGCAGGCATTTTTGTAATAACAATCATGGGAA
>JAQIXS010006548.1:0-10532 GCA_034700785.1 Rossiulus vilnensis | reverse complement strand
ACTAAGTTTTATATTTGACAACGAACAATTAAAATTAGTCTTGTTAAAGTTCCAATGCGTCCAGCTGAAATTCAACAATATTAAAATCTGTCAATTTTAGCAGTTTTTGGCATCATCAGAACAATGATATTAATGCCCTAAATTTATTACTTTTTCAGTGACTTTAATGTTCTAAATTTCAATAATTTTTTAATCCTAAATTTCAACAATTTTTCAATCCTAAATTTCAATAATTGTTCAATCCTAAATTTCAATATTCATTTATATTATATTTATTTTCAACATGTTATCCTATTGCAAGTTTCAATGATTTTTATAGCTGTAGTGTCCTAAATTTTACTGACTTTTTATTGGCTAATGTGCCAAGTTTTAATGACTTTAACGAACTACATGTTAATGACTTTAGCGTCTTAACTTCCAATACCTTTTTAATCGCTACTGTCTTCAAATTTCAATACCTTTTTAATGACCAATGTTTTAAATTTCAATGCCTTTCTACTGACTACTGACATAAATTTCAATGATTTTAATGACTTTAATATCCAGGATTTTAACCGTGACATGACCGTGATCAATTTCTAAAATGCCTTCATTTTGAAATAGTTTTAAACAGTTTCCTAACGTCATTAGAACGACGTTTTAATTGCTTTTAATTACATTTTTAAATGAGTAAATTTAATTTGAAATGACTTCAAGCAACGTTGAAACACATTTTCAAAAGTTCTCATATTTACACATCGTTTTTATATTGAATCTGTTCAAACAGGTTTAACAACATTTTATTTTTTCAACGACTAAATTTTATTAAATGAAAACAAATTCCCCACGTTTCAAATTGCTCATTAAAATACCTTTGCTATTATTTCCCCTAAGCCGTCCACTCAGTCCAATAGTTCTAAAGGTAAAAAAATGAACCCCAAAACTCTTAATTCCATAACCTTTCAAGGACTTCAATGACTGCCACCTATCGGTGCACCCCTCGTGTTTCAACTGGACCAGGTGCAATTTTTGCAGTTTTTTCCCCCAGGGAAAGTCCCTTCACACGTCATGTAAGACACGCTGGAATCCAGGTAAGAGGATTTAAAAACTTTTAAAAACAACAAGAAGCCGTGCCGATGTACGAGCTGCCTATTTTTTTATATCATAACTATGTGGGTGGCAAAGCGGCCAATTGCAATCAACTTAACGCCCATTAAATGGCGGTCACATCAAGATAGCATTTTTCTAAAACACAAAATTAAATGAAAAAAAGAATCCAACATGCCCATCACAGAAATTCCAGTCAAAAAACTGCAAATTAATGCCATGTGTTTTTGCACTTTACACGTACATGTATACAGTGCGTGCCAGGTAGCAGTTAGAAAATATCACGTCTTACACCCTGATTGGTGGATATGACGTCAAACAAAATTCATTTTTTTAATACCTTTAGGTTGGTCTGCTCGCGCGTGTAGTTTTACTCCCGTGCTCAATGACGTAGTTTTCAATCGCAAATTACGTCACATTTTCATCATAAAACACCGACAAAACTGAATATAAATGACGTCATTTTGCTTACGAAAAAAAAAAATGAAATCTGATCTCATAATGTTTCTTAACACGTGTCGTCCTATATCTATGGAAAATGACATCAAATTTAAATTCCAAATAGCCTCAAATGACGTTATTCTTGCTTGGTAAAAAGAAGGAAATAAATGACGTCATAATGTGCCTAACAGCCGTTTTATGCGTACAGAAAATGACATCAAATTTCAATTCTAAATAGACGTCATAATGTCACTAACACGTGCCGCTCATATACATGTATGTCTACAGAAAATGACATCACATTTTGATTTCAATTAGCCTCACCGCTGGATACAAATGACGTCAAAAATGATACACAATGCAACAACGTTAATAACCTACGCCGTCCTTGTTTTCATAATAAATGACGCCAATTTTCAATTCAAAATGTTCAAAACTGGTGTACCACGGTTTTAACGTAATTGAGTGCGGGGGTAACATCAGCGTGATGTAATTTATGAACAGTGTCAAAGTGGTCCATACAACTGTCTGTTTATGGAAAACTAGAAGAAGAAGAAGAACTAGGCACTATAGATTTCTTCTTCGCTGTTCATTTAAACAAAAAACCCAACGAAGTGTGTTGTTCATTTGCTGACTGACAAAGAGCTGTCAAAGCCAACATCTCCCAGCAACCTCTTGAAGGATGAGGTGTGGCAGACAACCACCTACCTCATCTCTGGTGACAGACAAGAAGAGGTGCCTGCACTCCTCCCCAACGGATTGCTGACTAACCATGAAGTAGATGTAGAGAGTGGGAGCCACCATCTTTGATAACTAAAAGCCAACTGACGTCACTGTCCTATCTGAGGCGCGACGATGTTGATGAGCGCGTGTCAGGACCGGATGTGAGTGTGAATAATGACACTGATGGCATTTGTTTTGGACGTTGCCCAAATTGGCCATCTGAAGACTGAAGAGGTATCTGGCTTTGCCGTCGGAACAGGCCTAAAACCGAGAACGAACGTACACCCGGTAGGGGGCAGCACCATGCGAGGGGGCATATAGATGGCGCCACCTTTGCGCTTCAAGTAGACCCCAGGTGGAAAGTTGCATATTGCTATATATGAGATTATACATGCCATTCCAGACCATGTATGACACGTACATGGCTACACATTGACATTGTTATGCGTGTACATGGTGCCTTTTTGGTCATACATGAGCATGACCACATATAGAAAATGTGGTAGCCTATAAGACTTACAAAAAGATTCTATAGAATTATATGGATATACATGGACAGATTCGTGGCCAATTTCGGATGTACACATACATGGAGTATATGAATATGTATGGTCATATATGGATATAAATGGACCTATACTCCATGATAAAATAAATTAAACATGTATAAAACGTACTATAAATTACTGTATCATATTTTCCAGGCATGGACATGGAGATATGTATGACCGTATGAACTTGAGTTCGTTACCAGATTATTGTTTGCGCCACCCGTGAGTTGCTGACAATCCGCGCCCCTGGAGAAATTTACGCCGCATTAGCGCCATCCATCAAGAGGCCAATACATCATCAAAAATATATAAAAAATTGGCGAACGTCAAAACACGAGGAGGCACAGGGGGCGCTGCGGACGGATTGAGCGCCATTGTAGAGTGACACCTGAAGACGATTGATGATCGCTCGCAGCGTCCTAAGGGTGGTCGGCAGCGCCCCCTGTGAGCGTGCCTTCAGGGCGGGCACGGGTCAAGGAAGTCCTTGAAAGGTCATTGAATCTATTTAGGCTCACTTCTTAACATGGCTGGGTTAGTCACTGGACAGTGCGTCAAACCACTTTTAACTGCATCTCTTAAACATATTTTCCAAGTCCTCCCTATGAGACTTAAGTTAAATGACGTCATTAGCACTCGTTAAAATAACGTCAGAATTTGCACAGACATGCAATCAATATAACGTCACATTTTTTCTAATTTTTGCTGGTCCCAATGACGTCACATGTGGGCTATTTAGGCAGTTAAAACGACGTCAGATTTTGGCTATTTTCAGTTGCTAAAATGACTTCAAATCACCATAATTGCGCCATATTTTGGACATTCTTAGCTTGCTAAAATGACTTCTAATTACCATAATAACGTCAGATTCTGGGCATTTTTAGCACACAGAATGATGTCATATTCTGGTTGATTTAATTACTAGCTAAAATGACGTCAGAATTTGGTCATTAGGAGGACGTGCAACCAAAATGATGTAAGTTTAGTCATTTTTGAACACAGTTGCAATGAAAATGACATCAGCTTTTGGCTCTTGTAGTAGTCACAATGACGTCAAATTTTGGCTGTTTTCAGTTCAAACAAGGTGACAATTTCGCGATCAAAATGACGTCAGATTCTGACTCCAGATTTACGTCGTTAAAACGAGGCGGGATTTTGGATTATTTGGACGTTCAATTCGTCCCAATTAAAAAACGAACTGACGTCATGTAAGTCGACTTTGTGATGGACAACCCCTGACATGGCATCTTCAGGGGACTGCCAGGGGTCCTTTGGATGCAGCAGGCAGACACGGGGTTGAGGGGGGGGGGATGATTTGTGCGAATTAATGCGAGATCAATTTGGCGAATTGCAATTAGGCCCTGTTTCATTTGTTGGGTCTGAACGAGCGCCCCCTGGGGAGCGCGATAAGGTCCCTCCCGAGGGACGCCGAGAAGACCGGGAGCCAGCGTGGGATAATAATGGGAAACTGGGAGGAGGAGGGGGTCGACCATAAAGGGGGGGGGGTCACGTGGCCTTTAATCTTAACTGCGTGCGCCTGGCCTACTCTCCATCTGCCCCTGTAGCACTCGCGGAGAATAAACATATAGGAAACAGGCACTTAAGTGCCCCTAAACAGGGATAATTCGCTAAGAGGGGGCGTGCGAGAGCCAAGTGGGCAGCAAAACAACTCTGGGTTCACTTCATAACCCCCTCAGCTCCCCATAAAAAAGAGTCCAAGGGCAAAGCATGAAAGAATGTGATTTGTACACCTATACTAATAATCTTCACTGTATGACGTCATTTTTGGTGCTTTTTAGAAAGGACCTTCATCGCCTCTCGTAATGAAACGTCATTTCCTAGTCATTTTATCTCTCAGTTTGAAATATGAGGTCAATAATGGTAAAAACGATGGGAGTTTAAAAGGGCATTTAAATATATCGGTAACAAGCGCATCATATAGACCCGGCTTCTGGTTAATTTTACTGGTCATAATGACGTCATTTTGGTTGGATGTAGGTCAAACATCATGTCATACATGTAGATTTTTGGCTGCTTGCCCTGGTCAACACGACCATTTCGGATGGAAATTTGACGGTATTGGGTCAAGAAGCATCACCATACCGGTATTTTGTTCCTTTTTATTGGTCAATGTGAGGTCATTTCGGATATAAATTTGACGTCATTCACAGTGAAACTGGCGCTATTTTGGATGGAAATTTTAGTGCTTTTTCCTAATTTGATCTATCATATAGGATGAAAATTTGACGGTAATGGCCAGCGACATCAAGACGCCGGTTTCTGGCTCTTTTTCCAGGTCTAAATGACGTCATTTTGGACTGAAATCTGACGTCTTCAATGGTCAAAATGACGTCATTTTGGACTGATAATTGACGCCCTTGGAAAGACAGATCACGACACCGGTTTCCAGCTCTTTTTCTTGGCCTAAGTGAAAAGATTTCAGATGGAAATTCAACCACACTTGTCACGGACATAATGACGTCAGGTTTTTTTCTAGAGTCTAATTCGGGTGGGGGTAGTCCAGAACATAATCGATTTTTTTATGGACTTCCCCTGGCTTCTTCCTCCTTCTCTTCCTCTTCCAATTCCTCCTCCTCCGCAATCAGGCCTCGCATCAACTCACTTAGTTGATGGCGTTTTTATGCGGCCATAACAGCGCCTTCTTATCGCCGCGGGTCGATGCAAATGGCGTCGCGTGTGGCTTATGTTAATTTGCTGGGGCAATAAGGGCCCTCGCGCGCGCTTATCAAGGCCCCAATTCATAAATCAGAGCGGGCCTTCTTAATTGGCCGCCAATCGCAATTTGCGACAGCCATTGCCGTTGCCTAATCGGCGCCATTTTGGAGGGGGATAGGGACAGTCCATAAATTACGTAACGCTTAAAGGGAATGGCGTTGCTTTTCTTGACGTCACGTTGCACTTTGGCACTATTTCAGAGCCTTAACAGGTGCTTAATATAACTTGGAATTTATTTTCAACTACCGGTGTTTCAAATCCGTTAGTTTTTTTTTAATCCTTTTACACATCCTTTCACCCAAAATGAATTTATCTTTGCTCTAGCATTTCAAACAAATTACATCAAATTTTGTATGTAAATGCAACAGCATTCTCAATCCCCCATCGATGTTGATTTTGGAAAATAAATTCTCGCTAATGACGTAATCCAGAATTTACCACATCCCAAGCAATGACTAATGCTGAAAGCATAATTGGCGGTGACAATTCCTCACGAAATTAATCTGAGAGTACTTTACGAAGAATCCATCAGTGAATGTGTAATTTCTTCGAAAATGTTTGTCCACTGCGATTCTTTGATCAATATTTGAAAGCGAATTTCCTAAAAATAAAAAAAAGCTAGGATCAAATGAATGAATTGCGATCTCGTTGTTATAAAATTCATCCCAAAGACATTCACCGTATCAACATCGAAATCTTTCTCAGAGGCCCTGTGCAAGGGGCACAAATATTGGTAAGTGTTCATGAAGAGGGTTGTTGGTTGTTGGTAATCAGCGTTACGTAATTTATGGACAGCTCCTTATGGAGTCGAGTTGGGGCGAAAGCCGCTGACGACACCGTCTGCCCGCATCGGTGCCTGTTTTTATCGAGAGCCCCTCCTCCCAACACCCCCACCCCCGGGTTGCGAACCCAGGCGCGAGAAGCGATGCTAATCTGGTTTTCTCGCGGCTCCCGGTTCCATTTCCTCAACCAACTCGGGTAATAACTCCGCGCCTCGATCGGCATAATTTTCGTATTAGGCTTATCAGCGAGTGGGTGACAGCCCTTTTAGCGACAAGACAGGCGTCCAGACAGCGGCCGCTCGCACAGTCGCACGCCCTGCCCCCTCGCGGCCAGCCACAGTGGCGCGCGATAGCACATGGCCCGGGCGAGACTCCGTCACCAAAAATTGGGAGGGAGGGTGTAAGTACCTCGGGTCCAGACCGGCGCACCAGGGTCTACAAATTAAATATCAGATATGGACACGCAGTGAAACCTGGCTATGGTGACCACCCATGGGACCGGACAAAATCGGGCAGTGTATTAAGTTCTTTTATTAAGTTATTTAAGATTTTATTATGATAGCCCGGGTGGAAAAGTTGAACATGGCCATATATGTCATATCTGACCATGTATGAGCCATATAGGGCCATGTAAAAGACCAAATACGGCTATATATTGACAAAGCAATTTTAGGCAAAGTCATATATGCCTGCATACATAGCCATGTATAAGGCGCAATGAGGCATGGCTAAATTTTATAAAGCCATACATGACTGCATACATTGGCACATACAGAAAATAAGGTACTATATGTAAGGATTCACCCATATACGAAATATATGGACATACACAAACTCATCTGGTCATATAGGTCCACCTGTGGTCAATTTTACATTAACCCATATATGTACATGTATGACCATTAAAGGTGCATTTGTGGCCAATTGTGTATCATTATTCCCATGCATGAAATATATGGGAAAAGCCATATATGGCTATATATACTTCTACCCGTGTGAGCAACGTCAAAACGGAATACATGTGAATGCTCTCATTTTCATGAGGAAAACTACCGGAAACTGACGTCATCACGTGCCTCGCAAGTAGCGTCCCCTTTCCATTTGACGTCACACTCGTTCGCATGGCTTCCCGCTAGATGGCGCTGGCACTCGTCCGCCCGCGCGCGGAGCGCACAGCGCGCTGGCGCAATGAGGCATGAAGATGGAGTTGGTTGTTGGAAAAGCGCCTCCATTAAGATTTAGTTTTATTTCGATATTAATGAACTTTAAGAAGGGCATTTGAAGCGTTAACGAAGGACGTTAGCGAGAGTCGAGTGTTAATTCGATCGTTAATTTTAAGTGCGGAATACGGAAGCCTTCATTAAGCAGCCGAGGTGCCTCTTCTGCATCCTCCTCCTCCAGCTTCTTCTTTGGAGAACGCCGTAATGCGTTATCTGGAGGAGAAGAAAGAGTCTCTGGAGGCCAAAATTCAATGAATACATTTCAGAAGCGGCATCCCGTTGCCATTAACGAAAACTAAAGCCAGGCTCAGCTGCCCCCCCTCCCCTCCCCCACCCGTTTTAATCAAAAGATAATTCCCCGCCATCTTTAGTCTTCATCCGCCCTGATGCAGGAGGGGGTGCAAGTTGGAACAGGGAGGATATTGGGGCGCTCCTAGATGTTTCGTGGAAACACGGGAATAGAACTGCGGTAACTATGATGTGATGTTGCTTGATGGAATATTAGAATGGATCCCTAGCCTTTAAAAGTTTCCTAACTGGAAAGCGTAGCCCCTGTAAGAACCAACCTAAGGCGTTCCAATGGAACAGGGTTCCGATCTCCAAAAATTATCAACGCAATTTGCAATTTCCCTGATTTTCCTAAGTGCAGAACTTCTCTCAAAATAAATAATGCCGTTTGTCTTCTTCTGACGTGAACTTGGAATGAAATCCCTGATAACCTGAGAAAAACGCAACGTCATCAGAGGCACTTTGCCTTCGTTCGGCTGCTGCCATGTCTCACGAACCGTCTCATGCATCACAGGATGGAAAACATCAGCTTTCAATGAGATTGGCTCCAATTAGATGGCGCCACCGTACGCCCCGCGCCTTCCTTCATCCTATTAATGGCGTTTTGCTTTTTTTATTGATTTCCTCCAATGATGCGCCTCTATCTTAATTGTGTGTCCCACGCTCTTCTGCTTTCATCCTGACGCATAAAAACAGCCCTAATTGCCAACACGTGTTGTACATCACCCCATATCTGTAGCACCGCATAAACGTCTTCTCTTATGCAGATTTCGCTAAAATAAAAATAAAAATTTGTTAATTTGCACGTGGAATGCAGCTGCGTGTTGCCAACATAAAAATAAGACACACAGACGTCAGACTTCATCTAGTACCAAAGCTTCCGCTTTAGCGCTGGATAATCCGATGCATTTTTCGTACTTAATCTGGGACTAAACTTCAGCTACCGAACTGTACAGCGTGTAATCAAATACATTTTTAGCACTTTTCTAGTACAAAAACACGTAATTTATCAAGAAAAATTCCAGCTCTTGAATTTTGAAGATACGATATATTTTCAGTGAATGTCAGTACCTTCCCCAACGCTACATTCCTGCATGTGATGCATTTTTAGTACTTAAAATCTCGCACTACTAAATGCATAAACTGTATCAGGTTACAACAGTTCAACTAAGGCACTTGTATCTTCCGAAATATTTTCTTACACTTTTCTAAAACTACTGAACGGTAATATACACGTATAACAATCAAATTTCGTACCCAATCTGGCCCTTGAATCTCTGCTCCCAAACTAAATACAGCGTTCTCATACATTTTAGATCTTTATCCAATTCTCACGTATAGTACTGCATCCAGCACTGAATTTCTGCTACCGAACTGCCTAATCATATACACTTTTTTCTAGTACCAAACTTCAGCCACCGAACAGTGTAATAACAATCCACTTTCGTACCTCACCAGGCCCTCGAATCAGCTGATTCGCTTTTCGGACTCGGGTTTGGCACGTCACTCTCGGCTCTCGGGACTCTCGAGAGAGGCCCGAAACACATTTCGGCTTTCACTCACCCATGCACGTAGACGCACGCAGTGAGTAATGGGCAACATTTCGCTCCCCATGCACTTTCGGCACGCTCGGTGCCCTCCTCCCCCTGCCCCCGTGAAAATTAAGCATAAAATGCATGCAAATCAAGTTGATAGAGAAAAGCGTCAGGGAAAAAAGCCGCATATTTATGCACGCCCGCCATTAATGGCACTCGCATGCATGATGCATGATATACAGTATATGCCCCTGAATATACACTCGTTTTATTTTATTTTTTTTATTTTTTTTTATTACTTTTCTTCCAGCAGTAAATTACAGCGCGTACTGCGAGCGATGTTACGAGATGGGCGTCTATTGGAAGATTAGCGAAATGCGAGAGGAGGGCCGTAATGGAGAGAAGACGCCGCACCAGCTGGCGCTGCATCCATGGGGCCAGATTAGGGGGGAGGGAGACTTTGAGCCCCTGCAGCGAACTGCCTCGATTTCGGTGAAAATGTTACAAACACTTGCAAATAATTCCACCATTTCGAGTGTACCTGAATAGAAAAAGTATATATGGCTTTGTTCCATAGATGGATGCATCCTAAATTGGCCACAAATGGACCCAAAAGCCATAGATGTCTAATCATATCAATATATGACCATACATATTCATGTATTCCATTTATAGGTCAATTCATAATTGGCCACAAATGGACCTATATAACTCACACATAGTCAGCTCTAGCATATATAATCCCTTACATGGCCATATTCGACTTTTCCATCCATGACGAATTTTGAAACCACTACTCCTATGTGTTGAAACTTCAAGTAATATTTTTTTCATGTAATGGCTTCAGAAATATTAATAGCAAAGTAAAAGAGCTATTATTTAAACAAAAACGTCCGTCAGTACCTGTGCGTTTTTATGGACAAATCATAAGTGATGACCGGAGTTTATTCTGCATTTCTAAACAAAAAATTCAAAATACTAACGTTCTAGACGAACATTTAAAAAATAAGTATAAAACTATGTGGGGTCACTGGAATCATTTATTTTTCTAGTTGAAGATAGTCTTTTGACCGAACGACTTGGTAATGGCTGAACTGACAAGCAATGGACTAACAGTGTTTTGTCTCCTTATTGGCATTGTGCTTCTGATCTCTGTCGTGATGGTGCAACCCC
>JAQIXS010006547.1:0-10534 GCA_034700785.1 Rossiulus vilnensis | reverse complement strand
ACTTGTAGTTACAGTACTGAATAGACATCTGTCTAGTCAATACATCTGGAGCAAACATGTGTGCAAACTCAATTTTCACCCATAAATTAAAAGTACCTGGCATATTAACGGTGATACGCAAACTGCAGTGGTGCCCTCTAGCGGATGCAATTGGAATGTTTAAATGACAAAACTGCAATGTACGTGGTCTGGTGATTCAAGAACAATACACGTATGCCGTTTGAACGGCAACTGGGAACAATTCAATTTAAGCTCTCCTTAAGATATTAAAAGCGGTTAATTTCTGAGACAGTGAATACGAGTGCATGAAATGATCATTGAATGAAAGAGGCAAACAAAGAAAAGTCGATTCTTCAACGAGTAGTGCACTATGTCTTGTGCCGTGAAATGATGTTTAAATTTTACTTAAAAATAATTGGCCAAAACAAAAAAAATCAAGAGCGAGTTTTATAGTCGGCGAAACTTCCAATCCATGTTTGATTGGCAAAGAACTGTTCCAATCTCGGTTCTAGTGCCATCGTATCTTTTGTGCTCTTTAGACGTGCTGTAATTAATACCACAATGAAGGTATCTTCATTACGTTTATCACGGGATTGTCAGATGGCCTCGTTATAGCGTATAACAGTTTCCAAGAAGGACCTCAAAATGCATAATAAGACATTTTGGATGGAAACCGACCCCAGCCCAAGTCACAATTAACGAGTTCCTTGTTTTGTTTTCCAGTATCTTGTTTCAAATTCTGAGAATGACGACTGTCATTGTCAGACATAGCGATCCTTTCATTACCAGAATCTTGATCCAGACGGAATGTTTAGGCCATTTAATGCTGATTGGCAGTAAAATATATGTGCGTGTTCAAAAGCTTATTGCATATGAAAACGAAGTTAGACCCGTATCACTGTAGTCTTGCATTTTTTGAAAATGATCCCAAAAAGGTTTTCGACCAATGAAAACATTCGAGATGCTCCCAGAAGCTCATCTCAAACCCCAAAAATGGTGCATCATACAACAGAGGTACATGCATGAGTCTTAAAAGGGGCTTAATGATAACGAAGCCATTGGTATTATTGTAAGAATGTTATTAGCCCGAAGTATTTGACGTTTTTTTTCTACCAGGAACAGCTTGGCGATTTCGATTTGCTGACCGCTAACTACGTCCATTGCAATTCGGATTCTTATTTTAACCCTGCGCTTTTGTGCTCCTTGTAAGGAGACATGACGTGCAATGAAAGATGTGCTCTTTTTATTTAAAGAAATTCAGAAAAGAAAATTGTTGTTAGCACAATCTTCAAACACGGAAAAAGAAAGATATCCTCGGAATCCAGAGATACAAGCAATAACTGTTGTAGGTTTCTTTCTTTTGATGCTGCCTGTCCTTCCAAAAAAATGCTATTAGTTCTTTGTGACATTGTACCTTTTCAAGGCTTTAACAAATTCCAGGGTAAGCTAATGCGCCTTGCTATATTCGGTCCCTAAAGTTGCAATTACAATCGAACCTGGGTATGTGGAATCGCACGGGAACCTCTCAGAATACTCACTTACAGAGGTATCTCAGTAACCTGAGTTAATTAAGCAGGTAACATGACATTGAATCATAGTTACTTTTTTTGATAAGACTATGATAAGTTTATGATAAAAACATACATTTAATATTAATTTTAATTTTTCAATAAGAAAATCAGGACATGACAGAGTGACACGCGTGTGGATTTTGCCTCTTGTACAGCTTTTTGTTTAAAAGGAGTGAACCTATCCTAACGTTTTCAAAGTTAACAAGTAGGGCTGACAAATATGAGATAAGTTAGTAGAACTCGCCTTTTATGTGATCATCCCATATAAGGCGATATTCCCAGCTATAAAGGTTTTCCGGGGGAAAATGCCCGGATTAAGATATTCATTCCTGTTATAGAGGTTTCCCCACTTACTCATGGCCCACTTATCCAGGTTCGTGGAATGCCTAAAGACTGAATTTTAGTAAAAAAAATCCATAGAATTGGGTATTCTTTAATGATGTCTCTGGAAATTTAGGTCTGTTAATGTTAGATACAAGAATGAGATGCACAAAAGCACTTCTTCGAAGTGATTAAACAGATAAGTTTCCTGCAGGATGGGACCATTTCCTCAGCCTTGATTTGTTTGATTTCTCGCCACGTTCTGCAAAATCCCACTTCCGGTTCTGGAAGCTGCACCGGCAGTCGGTGCAGCAGAGAGGCGGCAGGGGGTTCATTTTCTTCATTAGCTGTCTGTTAGAGGAAATCTTGTCGTCTTTGATCTATCTCGAGTGTCATTGATTTGAGGAGAAAACATTGAACGTGTTCATCTAATACGAGGAGGACTTATCGGAAGATCGATTTTTGGCGGCGAAATGGTAAAACACCAACCAGCCTTTAATCGAGTTTCGTTTGTTGATTTAGGTACAACACAACGGTTGGTTGTTCGGAGAAGCGAGTGTCGTAATAATGCGATTTCTCAGTTTCATCATCGATTGTTAAAAAGGAGAAGATGAAAAAATATCCAGCAACTGTCTCGCGCTGGTGCAATACTGCAAGTGAGCGAAAAAGTTTCCAATACAATCGGTAAAATAATTTGTGCAACGTTGCCAAACGTCTCTGGTTATTTATATCCAAAAGAATGTTCTTTATGGGCCAAAGCCGACAGGGGCTTACCCCGATTGCCGCCAGCATTCATAAACCGAAATGAATATTCATGAGGGTTACTTTCGTGGCCCACCATCAGCGTGTCCTGATGGTGCAGGAACAGGAGGGGCGGAAGGAAAGATTCAATAACGGTTCGAATTATAGGGAGAAATAAATTGTAATTTCGTGGGTGCCCATGATTCTGGGAAAAATGCAGGAAATTACTAGCAGGGCTTCCAAAGAACGTCACACAGCGACACCATAGTAGTAAGTCAACTTGATTTATCTTTGGCTGGTTTCCGTTTAGCAGCCCGCACCAACCGAGCAATCAGAACACTCACAAAAGCGATCGTTTGGATGGAAAAGTGATCTAGCACCTCGAGTAGAACACAAACTAGAACAAAAGGAAGGTGCCTGCCAGTCCGCGATTACAGTAACATTGCCATTGGTAATATCCGTTTTTGGATTTTATGATTATTTTTATTTGGAATTGTGCTAATCACGAAAGTGCATTTGAGTTGAAGTAGGAAAACCCACGAATGAACGACATATTAAAAATGTATTTGCAATATATCAGGTCATTAAGTCATTTGATGGCAATCTTTAATCCTATCAAGGTTATTGATGGAATTAAAGTCTAAAAGTCTAAAATAACTGATATAATGGTCATTTGGTTTTTTCACGATGTAATGACCATGGAACGCTTACTGAAAATGTCAGAATTATTTTTGATATAGCAATTTAATGCGGAAAGTGTTTATCCATTTAAAAAGAAAGTAAGGTTACGTTGTCAACTGTGTAAAACCTTGCGAACTTCGTTAAAAACATGTGTTAAAACATCAGATCCTAAATGTCATTAAAGTACATGACTTTTAGACATTTATTTTGCATTACCAATTCTTATAATCACCATGGGATTTAATGGAATAGCAACTTGCGTTTTCTATTGCTAAGACAGTTGTCATTTCCCACTAGTTTTTATCAGCACTATCTTTGAAATTCGATTGTATTCTGACGGATTCAACCAGCGATTATGGTGCTTCTGCAATATCCTTACCTAGCAGTATGCTATATTTGCCTTTATTGTACGAAAACAGTTCATGTCCATTTGGTAACATGTTGTTTAAACAGTGGTAGAGGGCTTTGAGCAGACGGCAGTGCTGCTGGTTTAATCCAGTTTGGCACATTTTGTAGCGACAAGGAAATTATTCTTGGAAGGTAAAATTATTTTGGATCAATTGCCTCAACCTTTCATCGATTGGTACGAGTAAACAAAAAGTAACAAAATTTGGTCGCCATGGCTTATCGCTGTCAACTTTTCTCACCAATTTACGTGTACAGTAGTGTTGCATCATTGGTTTCACTGCACTTCAAATTGAAAGAAAGTCCAAAACCTAACTTTGGCAGAGGAGGACGGAATCTTCTCGCAAACAAACTCAATCGAGCAATTAAAATGATTAAAAACAATAAAAAAACCTAAGTCAAGGCAAGCGACATTGGAAAGGCAGAACCAAGAACTACTTAGTAATCAAATAACTTTATATACGCTCCGTATGCACAGTTGTGTATAAAATTCGACCTATTAATTGTTCGAAATCTGCATTAAATTTCAATCAGACAAATTTTGGGTTGTCAGCACCCTATGTCTGTCCATGAAATTATGACCAATTATCGATTAAAAATAATGTTTTGCTAGAGGGTTCCTCCAAACCTGGAAAACCTTTACTTGTCAGGGAAATTGGAAAGAGCTATACACATAGTTGTCAGGGAAACGTGATTTATATTGAAAGTCAGGGAAGTTTAACATAAAAATATTACATTTGCTCACAAATAGTTTAAGGTGTTTGCAGGAAGAATAAAAGTCGTGAAATTAAATTCAGGTACGGGAAGTCTTGAGAAAACTTTGTTAGTCTTTGAAAATCTTTCTTAATTACCAGTATTCTGTACTTTGCTGACATTCAGGATTTATATGACGACTACATTAATTTTCTTTAAAAATGTGTTGAACATCCATGTTTGTATTGTCTTTGAAAAATGATAATGGTATGAAAAAGTTATTGAAAATCAAGGAATTTAAAGTACGAAATCTAGTAGACGCAATTACTGGTTAATTTTAGTTGATAACCAAGTCAAGACATGACACATTCAGTCAGTCTTGTATCTAGAAAGAGGGAACTTAATTTTTTTTAAAAATCCTACAGCATTCCTTGCATTCGCATGTGTCATTTAGCATCATTGGTCTGGTTGGTCAGGGAAATCTGTTAAAAATTGAGAAAGTCAGGGAAGTCGGACTTTTTATATCTGGAGAAACCACACTCTGTATCATGTTTATTTTTGTTGCAGTACATTGGGCATCAGCGATAGATCAATAAAGGAAATGGTGTATGTTGTTTCCTGAATTGGCCATCCTCCAGTCCAGCAGGTTCTTGGAGAGGTATCTCGTGACTTAGTGATATTAAGGCTTGGATATTGACCGCAAAGGGCTGTAGGTGCGAACTTTTCCAGAGTAAACCTCTGAGGGAGGTGGTGCTTGAGGTAATAAAATGGCGCCCATTCCTCTTAACGGCGCTCGGCTTTGGTGCACATTCGCCGCGACAATGAGAAATATTAAGGAAGAACCTGGGAGCCAACCACGTGACCTAATGGGCTTTTCTCGGCTAAATTGCTCCCTTTCACTGGCTTTATGCGCCTTCTTTTGCATACCTAATGACCTGGAGACACTCGTGGATGTCCATTGGCTGGTGGAACATCACGAAACAATGGCCTCGCATAGTGGTCATCTGCCTTGGAGGGCCTAATGCAGAAATGGATGGAAGCAGCACTTCCGCTACATTTACTCCGACTTAAACTTTAATTTTGTCACGTTGGGCATTTTCGCCTTGAGAGTGGGCCGAGAGACTTAATTCGTCGCATTTTTAAAGCCGCCGATGGACATTCTTCCGGCTCGCAAGAACTGCACAAATCAATAGGAGAAAATGCCATTGCGCTTTTAGAAGAAGACAACTATTTCTCCCAAAAACCTTTAACTCGTGATTTGCGCGGCTTTCTAAGTGCACCCAATGCAAATTGTACATCATCATTAGTTTCAAATGTTTCCGGTAGAACAGTTGGCTTTAGCACGCCTGGGTGCAACCGGCTAACTGAAATTTGATAGGAAGTGAAAGAGTAATGGACGATGGAGGGGGCTGATGTATTTCGTGCTGGAAATGTGGGTTCGGGTGGCCAACATGAATCTTTAACGCCGCAAGAGGACCGACTTGCAAGTTGCCACATGGCGGACATGGCTGCGCCAAAATTGCCAGCCTGTTGCAAAACTTGCTAAACGTGAATTTATGAAGCAGTTTGTAGGAAACAAAGCGAGAATTCACCGAAAAACCGGTGGCTGAAATATTAATGCCGAAATGAATTACGAGACAACTAAAATGCACTGTAAATGTAGGATAAGCTTGTCTTTCCAACTAAACCCAGGCACCTTCAATTTAGTTGGACCTTTATTTGATATCGGATTTTGTATCAAATTTCTCTAGGATGTACTTCTGGTTATTAAAGTGACTGAATGATGACTTAATTATGATGCCCACTATGCAAAAAGTAGTTTTGCTTCAAGTACTTGTTATAATTGCTAAATTTATGTTGTTTCATATAGAATTTGTTGCTCACTAAGGTCTGAGCTATTTACTATAATTTGTAAATTTCCCATTTATTTAAAAAAATGAAATAAATTTGATAAAAACGTTTATGAAGGCTAAAATGTGTTCTTTGAGACGTTTCTATGAACTGACAACGTGTTATTCCTTCCAGAAGTGGGGACCAGTAACCCCTTTTTACATTTACATTTTAATTCCAAAATAATCACCTGCCATAAGGGTTTAAACTCTCTTGGTGCTTTGTTTATTTATAGAATCTCGGGCCTTGAAGCACTTGCTTATAATTATGCCTAACATTTTCCAAACCGTTGATTATATTTTGCCCCACATTTACATCCTTTGGCAGTGGCTTCTATACATTTGTCAGCTTTGGTTTTGTTGAGACGCGACAAGTTTTCTACCAAAACACTTGTAGCAATCAGGCTTGCAGTGTCAAGGGGGTGGGGCCCCTGAAGCTTTGCCTCCCTTTCTGAAGCGAGGAATGTGCTCCAGATGCTATTTCCATTCTCCTCTTCCTCCAGTCCTAGTGCATTAAAAATACTGGAAGAGAAAGACTCCATAACAAAGACAAGAAGGGAAAATTGACAAAGATCCAAAAACAAAATTTTGAAATTGTATTTTTACACTCCCAACCGACTTAAGCTGCCTAACCCCTTGAACGAAAGGCCTAACACAGCCATTATAACAGGGAGATTATTTATAGAGGGCCCACAATGGCGGCAACTTCTACTTCTGTTGCATTGCCGCAACAGCGTTGGATTGAAATTGGATTTGTGACTTCTGGTTGTAAAACGTTTGTGCTTTTATTCTCCTTTCTAAACAGGCGAGAAAGTGTTAGATAAAAAAACATTGTCTAACAAACTGAATTCAGTGTTTGCATATCCTAACAACAACAAAAATTAGCATCCTTCCATCTTGTGGTGATGGTGAGCCCAAAACTAAGATGGAAACAGATGCATTATGCATGCATGTGAGTAGTTATTAGAAATGCCCTCGCAAGCTTCATATCAAGAAATGCATTTAATTATATAGGAGATGTGGAATTATCAAAATTCGTTAATGTATTTTCTATCTGTAAATTATATCCATAAATGATGTCCAGAAGTTATTTGCAAGAACTTGTTGAACTCTATTGGAAATTGAATTTGAACAGTTAAATTTTTAAAACGTTTGTGGGGCAATTAGGAAGCAAGAGCACTTTGGGCTATGACAAAAATAATAAAAAAGATAAGTCATAAAATGTGCAAGCTTGAGTGAGAAATTGGAACATTTATACACCTGAAAACGCGCATTCTCTAGTGAATTTCACGCGGTTGAAAAAATACCCTAGGTTGCTGGTCAACATCAGTACATGTAAATGTAGTTAATTGTTTATTGCAAAGCATACGGAAAAAAGCTGAATGACTGAACAGATGTTGCAGCTCTGTAGCATGCGATAATCGAAATCAGAATAGCGATCAATTACATTCGCTGCAAATTACTATTATTATTTAATAGCTAAGGTTGAGTCCAATCACATAATTGGATTACATAATGACGTTAACTTAAAACGAACGAATTACGTCAGTTTAGCAGAACACGATCCCTGTGATTGGCGAAGGACAACGATTAACCTTATATATTAATCGGGTAAAAGAAATCACATTTGACACTGACAACCACTTATTCAATTTCGAAGATTAACATGAAGGTGATTTCTGTCGACTAGTACGTATGTAAATCCAAGAGAATTTACAGTTCCTTCATCATGTGCAGTGTACCTTAAGAAACAAATCAGTGCCGTTAAATTTTAATTCTTGAGACAAGATTTCTGTGCTAAATAACTTTAGCATACGCGTGTCTGTCATCTACTGTATATTTGCTTTATCTTGGTATTCCTGAGAGTATTGTACAGTCACAGTGGGTAGCTCCTGATCTACCGTCCTAAGCTAGAGTAGTGGCAGCACGGTGTTTAGCAGTGACCCCCAAGCGTGTGTATAGCAAGATAAAGACACCTATTTCAAAAGTACAAGATGTGAGCATCTGGAAGGTATATGTACTGAGTACTTCCCTCGCAATTTGCCAGAATGGGCACTTGCTTTTTTTTGCAGCCGAAACAGCTGACAATGTAGTAAATGGGCGCCATTTTGAATGCCAAGGCTGCAATAATAAGGTCGTAGCTTATTGAATTACAAGGTTAAATAATGCTCGTCAATTTCGCCTTCCTTTCGGAGGCCGTGCGTGGGCTAAAATACAAGTCATTTGGGCGTTGTTTCGCCATTTGACTATCAGCTAATATTAAGCTATTATTTAATACAAATCATCCAGGTATTCAACCTTGACGTAATCGGTGGAAACTTGGGTGGAGGATCGGGAATGACGGATAGTTACCGTCTGCACTCGATGTTAAGATATTGCCGCCGACGGATCACTTTGAAAGCTGCTGTTTTTTATTTTATTTATTTGTTTGGCGCCACACCAAGGGCATCCGTTTTTATTTCGAACGTTTTTCCTGGTAGGAGCAATTGTGCTGTTTTGTCTTTCTGCTAGCCAAAAATCTGGCAGAAATCCACGACATGCTCATCCGGCTGGATTTTTGGTCGATCTAGCATTAATTACTGCACATCACTTGTTTAGCCCGGACTGCAAAGTAGCCCAATTCCACCTCTTGGTCACCCTTGCATTAGCGGTATAACACCCTGGGTTGAGAGTGAAATCCATAGCCCATGGTAATACGTGTAGGTGTTACCAGTTATTACTTTATCTCATGTACACTCCGTACTAGTCATTGCTCAAGGTGTTGCTTAATTAAATACATGTAGATGCAATGCTGTACCAACTGTCAGTTGATACGTTTACAGTGATTGGTACTTTTTACATGATGTCTGCTGGTCATTCATTTTTAGTAAAATCTTTGATTAAAATTTTAAGTCATTGGCGAAGACCAATGGAATTTGACTGATGTTTGTGTCATTCTTTCTTGGTCACAGCGCCATCTAGCAATTAGGTCCTTAAAACTGCGTCGTTTATACGTCGTTTTGCACTTCCCATTTGCAGAATTAACATCAATCGAAAGATACAGTGTTTGCCAGTACTAGCATATAAATTTCAAAAGTTTCAATTTTGTCTTCAAATTATGGCGCAATTCCACTAGCTGTTATTCTCTCCTAAAAGGAACTAGACGACAGTAAATGCTTGTGCGGTGAATGGCAAGACAGCATCGGAATGAAAAGCGAGACGTACACGCATCCCATGAAAACATCCTTATTACTTCCCATTACACAATGCCCTTTATACGACCTTGCACTTAACGATTGCGCATCATCGCAAGAAGCCATGCAAATCGTGAATCACCAGACTGATATCATGCCACTTGTTGTGTCCAACCAGATTCACAACGGTCAGGTGTCGAATTGAGGACTGCGTCATTTCGCCAAATTACAATTAAGATGTTATCGTTATATTTAGGTAATACTGCAAGTTCTGCTGAAAGTATTTGGCCACCCATTGCACGCTTCTGGCAGGAAACAGCACCTAAATCAGCAGCCGTGACAATGCAACTGCTTCTGTTTTTTTCCTCATTCTCTCAGCCTTGGTCAACTCAAAACAAAATGATATTCAGTAGGCGCAGGCTGCTCATAACGAAATGGGCGCCGCTTAGTCATGTCTGATTTAATGACTTAGCTATATTGCAGTGTAATCAGCAGGGCTGAGGAGACTTTTTCAGGGTATTTTTGGAAAGATTTGGCTAGCGCCCTCTTGAGATCATTAAATTTAATGGGGGACCAACTTTGTTTCGACATAATTTAAACGAAAGTCTGTAGAGCATTTTGGAGATAAAAAGGCATGTCTTACTACTTATGCTTTCATTTTGTGAAGAGCGATTTCAAAATCACGATATTTCTAGCAATCAGACCAGACCCAATCTACATGTATCTTGTACTGTATAAACTATTTACAGCACTCCAGCGTCATCTATGATGCATTTTATGCAACTACTAAGCGAGCAAGATTTAGTGATGTTGTTAATGTTTGATGCATGTAGCATGATAGGGTAGCCAAATGCATGTCAAACCACAATTGAACAATTTGATATGCAGTGAGCTTTTTTTAAAGGAATCTAGTGAAAGTACTAAATAGATTCAAGTACAGTAAAACCTCCGAATACCGGACACCCGCGGGACCGGATTTTTGGCCGTTATTTGGAGGGGATTACATTAAGTAGCCTATGGGACTGGGACTTGGGAAAATGTCCGTTATTTAGAGGTGTCC
>JAQIXS010006546.1:0-10534 GCA_034700785.1 Rossiulus vilnensis | reverse complement strand
AACAATCGAACGCAGTCCATGATTTCATGCTTGATAAATGCAATTTTCGTGCTTAAACGGCCTTATTTTGCTGTCCCTTCTAATCCAGTTTTTCAACATTTTTTGTGAATAATGGGGTTAATGTTTAGAAAATGTTCAGGCTAAAATACCGGATTTGAAACCCAACTTTGCACAATTTTCTGCATGAAAGTAATCTCAGCAACTTTCTGTATTAAATTGCAGGCTAACATCCCGTGCTTGTAACCTAATTTTCAAATTTTTCGCCTACGGCCTCCGTCAAAAATCAGAAAACTTTGGTTTCTCCCCCTCCAAAAGTAGGTCCTGGGTTTACTGGAGGGGTTTACAAAAACGGACCCTGCCGGACAGGGGGAGGGGAGTTCAAGGAAATAGCACGTCCAGATTGTCAGCTAGAATTTTCGGAATGTAATGCAGAAACAAACGACTGGAAACTGGTTAAAGTGCCTGCCACATTCTTACTTCAAAGTAACAGTAATAAAGTAATAAAGGGTAAGAAAAATCCTCCAAAATTATTTAAAATTCGTATTTTATTACAAAAGCCACGGCAATGTCGATTTACAATAGTTTTGGGATTCACTTCGTATAACTCTTCGTAACTTAAAAATTATCCTACTTCCAACATATGTACAAAGTAACAAAAACATGGCGAAATCGCTGCTGTTCCTCCAATGGAAGCCTAAGCCACGTTCTTAGCCCCTTTCAAATGAACAGAGAATGAAACGCACTCGGGGCTCTGCCTCTAAATAAAAGACACTAAATGAGTGATAGAAACGGTCAACGTGGCCGTCAAGCAATACAGCAAGGTAGTACATAAAACACGGATTTCCTGAGGATTATCATATTCTGAAAATAAAATTAGGAAACAAACAAAAAATGAAACATAAAAAAGCAAAAGTTGGTTGAAAATGTCTTTCAGGCTTACTTCTATGAAATTCTATTTTAAAATCTGCATGAAAATGTTAGGGTGCTCTCACCATGCTTAAGTTTGCTAACACATTTTTGCTTTAACTACTTAATATCGACACTGTTTATTTCTTCAAGCATAGAACTGGTCGTCCAACAGGGCCTGATGCTGGATTTTTCCGAAGTTTTTTTTTTGTAAATGAATGGGACACCTTCAAATTATACAAAATCTATCAGGCCCTGGCGGACAATCAATTCTACAATGAGGATAATAACTTTGGCACCCATACTAAGCAACTGAAGCAGGAATGTGTAAATAAACGTATTTGCATGGTGGATATTTTAGTGGGGCACATTTAGCAGCAAAACGTCTACGTTTAATTAAAGGCAGGTAAGACCAAAAGAACGAAATGAATTAAAAAAATTTAAAAAAATGCCTGTTAGTAGTTTTAAAATGCTACAAAAGTGTAACCTTTTAGAACATCTTGAAGGCATTAAAAAAACTTAAGTGATTTATTAAAAAAAGTTAATTCAAATTTTGAACGCTTTGAATCAAAACTTTCTGCTTTTTTAAATCTCTTTTAGTTATTTTTAAATGCTACAAAAGTGTACAATTTTAAAATGCATTTTATACAATTTTAAAATGCATTTAACGATAAACTAAAGTAAATTTACAACAAAAAAAAGTTTAACTCAAATTTTGAACGCTCTGAATTAAAGACTTTTAAAACCTTATTTAGTTGTTTTAAAATGCTACAAAAGTGTAAAATTTTCGAACAACTTGAAGGCATTAAAAAGCTAAAGTAAATTTACAAAAAAAAAGCTTCATTAAAATTTTTCAAAAAAATTTCAAGTTTGTATCTTCGTTCCATAAATAAAATGGCATTTTTGCTTTCATTCCAGCAATTCTTTTTCCATCCACAATTTCAGTTGATCAGAAACGATTTCACAGAAGTAAGCCATAGTCCGATGATTAAACTATGCTTTTCACTAAAAAAATTGAAAGCTCGGAACATCCCACTGGTAAGGGTCAGAAACAGAGTTTCCAGAACTAAAAAGCAGTGGCAGAAAAACAAGAGCAGGGTTACAAAGCAGCTTCAAAAACCAGGGCCAATGACAACATTTAGCACTGTTCGGCTAAGACGTCCATTTACCCTGCACATCACGTGGGCATCGCAACCAATCACGTGGGCATCGCAACCAATCACGCGGGAGCGGTAGTATTGCAACGTATATATATTAATTTCTCTGTCGTAAATAAACTGGAATGTTAAGTAGGATTTAAAACAGCACAATATATTAACCAAGATCTCTGGATCATTTGCACAACTTTTCACACTCCGTAAAATGGGAGTGCGTAGTTCGGGTTAAGTCACTGAATGCCAAACTCGAAACCTGCTAACCGGATGCACCATTTCAAGCTCATCTTTCGCACAGCTCCGAATCATTTGGGCAAAGCGCATTGTTTCACTTGACTTTTGACCAGCATGGCCACAGATGGCAGGTCCTTCCATCCCACCGCAGCGCCACCTGTGGGCATCTGGTTCAGCTTGGCAGCCAAGCGGGTTTCAGGCACTGCAAGATAGCCTCGGCTACATTCGACGACTCGTTAAACCAAAGCTGGGGAAGGAATTGCATTGGTTATTGGCATAAGGAGAAAATGGAAAGCTATATGGAAAAACATAAAAGGCTATCGGAAGGCTACTGAAGATTATAGCTGGAAAAATGGTCATGGATGAGGGCCAAAAACATTTAATTCAGACATCAATACTTGGCCACCATGCAAAAAACTATGCGTTTTGCTTCAAATACTTATTATAATTGCTAATATGCTACACTGTCCAAAACTAGAACGGAATTAAGCTTTAGCCAATAAGAGCTACTCAGCTTATGGATTACGTCTTCCAGCAATGAGAAAGCCCCTCTGATGCCATGTGTGTTGTGTGACTGGCATGATTAATAGCAAACAGGTTCTAGAATTCCATTGGTCCATTTGATTTTCCCAGTATCATTCTAACATATTACAGACAATAGAGTCAGAATTAGTTTTTGTAATTTTTTTCTTCGTTTATTTATAAAAAATTTAAATAAACTTGAAAATAAATGACGATATTTTTCAAGTTCTGTTTTTTTTTATAAATAAACGGGGCATTTCCAAATTATAAAAAATAAGAGACCCTGGTGGACGACCAAATCTAGACGGTAAAAAGTTAATTTAGCAATTAAAATAGGTGTTTGAAGGAAAATATGTCTTTTTTTGGCATGGTGGACATCATTTTGGATTTTGGGGGCAGGCTCAACCTGATGCTTTCATTGGAAAACTTGAGTTGTTTAATTGGAAGTATTTATCATGCCATTTATCCATCAATTAACATCATCCTGCATTGGCAAGTTGTTATCAGTGACACAGCCATTAGGACTAAATCAAAAATGCACGAGCCGAGGTCATTGATGGACAAAAACAGATAACGATGGATAACTCAAGGTCATCGACTTAACATTTCCAACAAAAGCATCAGGAGTAATCAAGGAACGCCAGGCCACCAGCAGATTACACAAGCAGACATGTCACCACCTTAGTCACACCGGCCAATGACCAAAAACACTATAAGCTTACATGTTGATACTCAATACCAAAATCACTTCAAAGTTTGCGAAAAAACCACGCCATGATCAGGTGGAGATGAGCACTGATCAGCAACATACACAAGCTGAAATATTCAGAATGATGACACAAATCGGCTACAAGTTGTGGGAGGCTTCACTAATTTCACTAATGGTCAACTAAACTGCTAATATTTGATAACTGTTGAATAGGATTCATCAATTTGCCTTGTGACAATTTAAGAGGATCAATGTTTCCACTTTATACATCTTAAATAAACTTCATAATTGTAATTATTTGGACATGACAATGCCCAAAGTATTATGTCCTTATATAATACGTCTCAGGGACTTCAAAGAATGGCCTAAATCATCCGGTTGGGACATCATCCGGTCATATCGTGCTGCCCGGGTAGTTCCAGAAAAGTTCCAGAAATGCCTCCATGGTTTCCGTTTGCCTTTTTGGCCGACTCGTGCCACCATTCTACAATCATTCGTACCCTTGCGAACACCTAGTGTGACATGCCTAAGTGCCGTGCCGGATCTATTGCACACAATCCCCAACTACCCCATGTACACCACTGGAAAATAAATAAGCAGTCGCTCGGAGTTCCAGGTTCCAACCCCCATTAAATACGTATAAATAGACCCAGGCTGTCCCGCAACTGCCTCACGCACTGTCAGGCAGTGGGCGAGCTAAGAAGGCAATGAGGCACCCTCGCACGACCTGACTTTGTATACATAACATCTGCTCGGAGACTATTTCAGAACACTTTGAACGTATGTACAGCACGAAAATGGACTTCTTCGATCTCACGATATGCGAGGGCGGACGGCGCTGGCGAGTTCCGGTAAATACGCAACATGGCGCCATTTTCTTTCTCATTCTTGAAGATTTTGCCTTTTTGCACAATCTTTCGGGACATTTCCCGGAGACGTTTGCTTCCCACTTTAAAAAGTTTGCACGAGGGGTTGAGGCTGGGCCGAAAGGATGCCCACCCGCAAAACATCGCTCCCAATTTTTTCATCAATTTCGTGTTATAATTGCTCAATTCAGTTTTCAAGCGCGTGGAACTGGTCGTCCACTAGGGTCTGCATTGCTTTTTTGGAATTTGAAAATGCCCAGTTTCTGCAACCTTCTTTGAAGTCGCATAAAGGTTTTTTCAAGCTTATTCAATGTTTTTTAAATAAACTATTTTTTGTGAAATTATACAAATAAACTGGACATTTTCAAAATAAAAAAAATGGCGCCGGCCCTAGCAGACGACCAGTTTAACATGGGGGAAAAAACAAATTTCACAATTATAACGAGTAGATGAAGCCAAAATATGGTCCAAACTTCGACCATAGCGAAAAGCGGAAGTCGAAGTTCCGTGGAGGAATTCTTCAAGGATGAGAAGATATCACAAACCGACATTCGTAACAATTCATCAACAGATGAATATCGGTACCGAAAACCCTAATCTTGGGCCGGAACGTTCATCTACGCGCAACCTTCCGAAAACTGCGGTAAAACTAGACCAGAAACGATGATCAGTAAACCCGGATGCAGACTCTGTAAACGGTGCCGTACCGCATAACAGACTCGGCGTAACAATCGTATTGCAACCGGCCGCGCAGCCCTGTTTCACAAAATATATGTATCGTATGTATAGTATAGGCTCTATAAAAATGACAATAAATTAGATTTCCTCATGGATAACTTTTAAATTTAAAATCTTCTCCACCCATCAACAGTACGATAAACCTTAATCTCGGCACCACCGGATCCTTATTTACGTGCACCGGGGGTTTAACGCGGGGCCCAGACCTACTCCACCGCAATCCTGTCCGTGGGCTTCGGCCTGCCGACGTTGCCCTTACGCTTCTTGGCCTGGGGTACAGCCCTCAGGGCGAGGGGCTTTGCGGGGTCTTCCTCGGCACTGGACGAGCTGGTGCCCTGCTTCCGCTTCATGGCCCGGGTCACGGGCCTGTCTTTCCGCTTAGCCGTGGCCCTGACTTTGGGCACCTGCTCCTCGGCACTGGACGCAGTGCAGGACTCGGCCTCCGACAGGCTGGACAGGTAGTCCTTGACCCGGGCCTCCTTGAAGTCGAAGATGCTCGACTGAGAGTCTGTCCTGGAGTGGCGTCCCGCACTCGCCATGCTGAAGCCCGCGGAGGAGGTGGTCAGCGTGGTCTCGGCTTTGGTGGTCGGGGTCCTTGCGGCGTTGCTGCTCGTGCTGGAGGTGGAGCTGAAGCTGGAGCTGCTTCGGGCGTCCGTGGAACTCTTCTTCATCTGCCTGCGCTGGGCCAGCGGGGCCTTGGAAACATCCTGTCGGAGAATTGAACATTAGGGAATATGCATTTTCAGGACCGCGCAAAGGCGAGGCTAGGTGCACTACGGCATAATTAAATGAAGAGTGCCAAACCATAACGTGTTACGTGCCACAAACTGACTTTCCAGGAGAAGGGCAAAAACTGAATAGTTTGATGTAAAATGGCATGGCGTATGCATAGCACTTAGGGGTCATCCATAAATCAGGGTGGCAAATGATTTCAAAGATTAATAATGAAGGACTTGAATACTTTTTTACATTAAATGGGGATTTTTTTTTTCCAAAGAGTGACCAGGTTTTAAATGCAGTATTTCATTTCCTTCTCCGTTATACAATTCAAAAATACGACAACAGCATTATTTGTGAGCAATATTAGCAGGGCGACTTCCACATGCAATGAATGAGTAGTTTGCCGCAATTCTTTGATTCTTTAAGAACTTGCAGGACTTTCTTGGGAATATTTAGGACTTTTTTGATACCCTGAATTAAAGAACGTTCACCTCAACATCCTAAGCGGTAAACTTTTCAGACCATCCTTTTCGGCATTTTGTCAAGAATTCTTACATTGCGATTTCCCAATTGCTCGGCTCTCGTGTCATCGACCAATTGCTCGGCTCTCGTGTCATCGACCAATCGCGACGCATCCGATAAGACAGTAGGTCACACTCTTACCTGTAACCGAAACCCCTCCTTCGTGGCCATTATGAAGGCGCCCAGAGTCGCTCGGCAGCTGTGCTCGGCCGACCTCGGGGATGCCGAATGACTTAGAATGTCAGGCGTCATCAAGGGAGTCATGGAATAGACGTGCTTCTTGCCTTGGATCCACTCGTTCGAGCGCAGATCTTCCATTTTGAGCCGCTTTTTGTGATCAACTGTCAGCAAGCCTGCATAAAACCATGGAAAATGCGATTAGAAATACAAGATCACAGACTCGATTCAACTTTAGTAGACGACCAATTTTACACAAAAAAAACAAATTTAACAATCGCAAAAAAGCACGTAGTTTTCTTTACATGGCGTGCATCCTTCTGGCTAAGCTTTAAAAAACTAGTCTTTTTATGAAAGAAAACCGTAATTGGAGAATTTATGACAACATGAGCGAATAGAAATCACCAAAGTTTTTCTATGAAACCACCAAACCCAACAATTTTCCATAATGGCAGAAGCGTGGAACTTGACGATCAAATTCATAGTGATGAGTAAAATCATCTCTAATTCTCTCACCTAATATCACTTGTTTGGCTTGCGGTGACACGACCTCCCACTCAGGGCCAGAAAACGAAAAGTCACCCTCTCGTATCTTCTGCATGATAGCCTCTGCCCGGCCATTGGAGCTTGCCGAATGGAAGGGGACTTTCCCTGATAACATCGTATACTGCAAAGCCACAAAGATACAAGTTGACAAGACATTTCATGAGACAAAAAAATCACAGGGCTGTGCTCGAAGTCACGGCCACAAGGTTTCGATGCAGAGCTAGGTTTTTGGATTCAGATTGCGTCACAAATGTGACAACTATTCCCCGACCTAATACTATCCCCACATGTCTACATATCAGGCATTTACATGTGTCCATACGTGTGTATTTACACCTGCCATCATACAGTATTTTATGCCCCATTCGACACCCTCCCCAAATATATATATATATATGCCCTGCCCTAGGACTATCCCCACATATATATATATATGACGTCATAAATATACATATGCCAACATATATGTGTATTTACGTCTGCCGTCATAACGTATTTTTATGTCCGGCTCTGGCACCCTCATATGTCTATGACGTCATATATACCCCACCTGGCAGACGCACCTTTCTCACACATGCCCTGATCTGGCCCTCTCCACATATGTCTATGACGTCATTTATATGCCCTACTTGGCACCTTACCCATTCATGTATGACGTCAATTTCATTGCATATTTTCGTGACTGGCACCCCCTTCCCTTAACGATGAAGATAAAGACGTAGTTCCATGCCAAAAGAACAGCGAAAGAGCCTTACCAGGATCACGCCGAGACTCCACAGATCACAGGACTCGTCGTAACCGTCGCAGCTGTCCTTGGGCGCCGGAACTGTCATCTTCAGCACCTCGGGGGCGGCGTAGTTGAGCGTGCAGCACGGCGTCAGCATGGGCTGCTTGTTCTCCGGCATCGTCCTCGCGAAGCCGAAGTCGACCACCTTGATCTCGGCGTTGTCGGAAGTGTCTTCAAAAAGGAGATTCTGGAAAGGAACAAGCCGGAGTTAACCTCGTGCACGGTGAAAGGGAGCAAAACGAGTGGCAACTTTCCAAGAACTCACTTCTGGCTTGAGATCTCTGTGCACCACGCCTCGGCTGTGCATGAAGCAAACGGCAGACACCAGCTTCTTCATGATCTGGCTGGCTTCCGGTTCGGTGAACTTGTCCTTCCGCCGTATCCTCTCCAGCAGCTCACCGCCCCTCAGCAGTTCCAGGACGATGTAAGTGTGAGCCTGGGGCGATCGTAAAAGATGGTTTGTGCTATAGATTCACCAAATCATTTCCCCGACTTTCCCTGACATTTTTTTCAAAACTGAATTGACCAATTATCGAATGAATAAACCACGTTCAAAGTTGGATACTTTTAGACAATAAATTCAGTAGCAAAAACAGACATTGAAACCCAGGCAATATTTTCAGTAACAAACGCCATATATTTCTCGGCGACAGCATTTTTATCAAAAAAATTGAGGAAAATATTTAACATTTCGAAAACTTTCCACAAAAAATTAACATTAAAAATTATGGATAGTCTGCAGTCATATCTTTTTCAGTCTACATTAAAAATTCAATATTTCTAAAAATCTAGTTCTAAAATATTAATTAGCAGAATGTAATAAAAATAACTATTATAATTATAAAAGCAAAAAAATTCTTAATTAATTAGCATATAATTATAACACTTGTTTATGGATACAGTTAATACAGTTTTTGCAGCGCTTGTACTTTCTTGAGCAATTGCATTTTTATCAGACGACAACATTTTTTTTCATGAAAACCAGGACCCAAAATTTCATTCCCTTGGCCCTTAGAGCACTTCCATTGGAAGGGACGTTCAGAACCATCCTTTAAAATTCATGCCGGAACACATAAGGAATTTCCCTGATTTCAGAGCAAAAAACGAACTTTCCCTTGACTATCCCTGACTGATTTATCTTCCCCTGCCCAAATTGAGAGGATTGCTTGGTTTTGCACTCACCTCATCCTGCAGCACCTCGTGAAGCCGGACAACGTTGGGGTGTCCCTTGCAGACATTCAGCAGCATGATTTCCCTGGTGCAGTCCACTCTTCGGCTGACGATCTTCACTGCGTACTCCAGGCCCGTCTTCTTGTGCTTGCACTTTCTGCAATAACAATTCCAAACCATGAATTGCAAAGCAAATGCCGTATTTGTCCACCGTGTTCCAGCACGGTGGATCTGGCAACATCAAACGAGCATGGATCCGGTAGTTGATCGGTTCATGTACTGGTCGGTCCTACCTGCACACCGAAAAGCTGCCGTCACCCAGTTTACTCTCGCCGAAGTTGACGTCGTAGTTTTGGAAAAACGGCGAATTCTATTTTTCAAGACAAACGTCAAGGATTAGAAATTGCATCCAGCCAAGAATCTTGTAAGGGCATTTTTTTTTAAATAAAATTTTTCAAATAATTACTTCTCTCTGATGATTTCTCCCATTAATTTACCTTAAGTTTTGCAGCAATGATCTTGGTAGGACTGGGTCTGTTTTCCATCGATGGAACCAGGAAGTCCTCGCTTATCACATTCTCGCTGAAGAGCACTGAAGGCGCGACGTACGAGTAGCCCTAAATGAAAATGAAAAATGACATTTATTCAAATCAATAAAAGGAAAAACAAATTCGAGTATTTTCACCATAATCTAGTAATAAAATAATGATAAAATAACACGTTTCAAAAACTGTGCTTTTAGTTTCAATGACGTCGATCACAACTAGAATTTCGATTAAAAAGAACAACAACCACCATTATGGCTTTTAGGGGTTACAACCCTACGAGCCAATATACGTTAATAGAGGAATCAAGTTAGTAAACACAATAAAAATCATAACAAAAATATAATTTCCATGAATAACAAAGATATATATTCAACATACCGGAATAATAAAGTGAATTAGGAGGTGTTAATGAGGAGACCGAAACTTAGTATAAGTGGTAAGAAGGAACCCAGCCCTATAAAAGGGCACCCTAACGTCACCCTTTACAGGAGTTCAAATACCAACAAGTTGCACTCAACAACTAATATTTTTAATACATGAACGCCACAAGCGAAAATTTTGAAAAAGTTTATTATAAATCGGGGGATTTTACCAACATTTTTGTCATGAATTTGCTTTATATTACAAGTTCCGTTATTTAAAATAATGGAACACCGTAGGCGAAAATTTGGATGAAGTTGATCAAAACGTAGGATTTTAGCAAATGGTTTTGTACAAAACTTTCTTACAAATACCATTTTTTTAAATAATGAAACGCTTTAGGAGGAAATTTAAGAAAGCTGAATTGAAAGTCAGGGATTTTACCCTAGAATTTGTGCAAGATTACATTTGCAAGATACCATTATTTAAAATAATGTAACACCGTAGGTCAACATTTTGAAACAGTTAATTTTAAGTTTGGGAATTTAACCTAGAAATGTTTACGAAATTTTCTT
>JAQIXS010006545.1:0-10535 GCA_034700785.1 Rossiulus vilnensis | reverse complement strand
AGTTACAAAAATCTTGGAAAAACAACACCAACAATCATTCCACTCAGAAGTCACTGTCCAAACTAGTCAAGATGGCTGCTGTGTCTTCCCGACCATCTGTAGGCATAGCTCAACGTCTCTCCGCCAGGCGCTAGCGCTCCTCAGCCGAAAAAAGTCCCCTATCCCGACCTGCCCCGCTATTCCATTCCGCCCCGAGTTCCCCTATATTTCTCATGAACTATCCTAGGTTTGAACATGTCATTTAAATTGTTTAATCTAGATAGAGTATGATCAAATGTATTCTTTCTAAAACAAAATTAAAAACAATTTAGTGTTTGCTACCTCACCATTGCAACAAATAAATCAAAATTTTAAATTTTATGCAAAAAACTGGACCGAACAACAAGCATGAAAACAACTGTGAATATTTTTCCTGCAGAGTTTATAGCCATTTTTTATATTTACTAGGTTTTTATATTGCAAACAGGCAAATTAAGTTCATGATTATTGGATGTGCAAAATTAAATGGTCATTTCCTAATTCATACCTTGAAATAAAATTGCATTCTTCAAACATAATTAAAAAACAGAACCAATTTCATTTTAATTTAAGATTGCATCTTGTTTATATGAACGTCTGAAATTTGAACTAAGATGTTTCACTTTGCAGTGTATTGTGGGAGAAAAAATACTGATAACAGCTAAAGATAATGTATATTAACGTGATAAGCTTAAGCCATTGCACTATCTTCATATACTATGCGAGCATTTGTCATGAAAATGTTTAGCTATTTTGCATGCATTTATTTATTATGTTCCTCTTGCATAATATCTAGTGTGGAATATTTTAGGATTTTTTTGCTTATTGTTGAATAATTGTTGGAAATATTTTGCTGCACTTCATTATTGTGTTTATTGTTGTTACGTTTTTCAGCATAATAAACTATACATGTACTTTGTATCTAGCGTTATACATGTTTACGGACCAAATCTACAAAATCGTACTAAAATGTACAACGCTAAGTTTCAGTTTGATAAAGTTGCTGTTAGGATTTTACTTCTCTTCGTAGCCAATAATTACTAAGAATACCAAAAATGAAATTTCTTGTTGCCTATAAGAAGTTGGAATGTATGAACAAAACAATGTTAACTTTTCCCTATGCATTAGGGATTTCATACAGTAAATGTTAGTGAGCCCAATTTTATTAAAGTTTCATTTGGTATTTTGTGTTTTAACCATTAATGCGTCTTGTGTTATGGTGTTTTGATATATACATATATATATATGTACACATAACATGTATTATTGCTTCTTATAGTTGTGGTGTCTTAGGTCTTTTTATAATTTTTTATGCAATTTTTGACATCTACACTACATTCTTTTTTGATTCTTCTCGATTTATAAATGACATGTCTTACAATTAAAAAATATTGGTTGATACTTCAGACACATTTGTTATCGCTACATTTCTCTGCATTCTGTAAAATTGAATGAAATAATAAAACAAGCTATGTACTATATTAAATCCTATCATACTTGTCTTACAATTTAAAAAAATATATTTATGAATACTTGTGACTCATTCAAGTAGTAAACTCATGTCTCTCATGTCGTTTTATAATCCTACTACATAAATAATTTGTTGCCGGTGGGTTAATTTATTTAGAGAAAAAGGTTTTCATTTTGCATAGGAAAATTGACCTAAGAAAATGTAATTCGTTGTTCGACCTTATAATTACTAGATCAATAACTCGATATAAGAAAATATTATGCAATTTGGAACGTTTTAAGGCAGGTTTATAAGATAAAAATGATAGTAAATTTTTGTGTCAGGATCACTTCCATTGCAAAAATAATGTGAAAGGACTAACAGAACAACGTGGTATTATGGACGGTATGCTATAATACAATGAGTGATTCTTATTGACGGATTTATTTCTACTTTGGTGTTGTTAAATTCTTTCACAAGACAAATTTGACTTCCTAATTTACTGAGTGAAAATCTACTTGACAGTGAAAGGTTTATCTTTGTGGATACCACAACCTTTCTTAGCTTCTGCAGGATGTCCATTATAAAAGCATCATGTAGTGACCACATGGAATCTTTGTAATATACCATACCATACTTCCGAGGTGTCAGTGCTGTTAACAACATCCGTCTAACGTGGACTCGAGGGAGGTATTGGGATCAGCAAATTCTGTACGTAAGTAAAATGTATTCTCTATTTTTTCTATTATGACTCGTATTTTAATAAAAAAATCAATAAACTTGAAAACCTTGTTCGTGTAGAATTGGTCGTCCAGTTTTACTTAATAGTTATTATAATTCCTAAATTTTACTTGTCACAATGTCGAATTGGCCATCCACCAGGGTTGCATCTTTGGTTTATACTTTCAAAATGCCTCGTTTTATCATTAAAAATTGAAGAAATCCCATACAAAGGTATCAAAATGGGGCTTTCCTGCATGGCAAATTTGCATTGCGGATTGCATAACGTTTTTTTTTTTTTTTTACTTTTTTTATGTACAAACAAACGGAACATTTTGAAATTAGAAACCAAATCTGAAACCCTAGTTTACGAAAAATGTTAATTTCTTTGTAAAAACAAACGTAAACAAACTTTAAAAACCTGTTTCCAGAGGTTAGGTTACATTTTTATCTCCAATTTACTTTTTTTTTTTTTATAAATTTAAATAAAGCGATCATTTGCAATTAGAAAAATACCGTAGGCCTTAGCTGACTAATTCTACGCGAGAACAAGTAAATTTTGCAATTATCACAAGTGTTTGAAGCAAAAGTGTGGGAATAGGCTCCTGAATTTACCCGAAAATGTCGCCCTAGAATTTAGGTCGCACCCCCTAGTTTTGAAAGTGAAATTTTTGAGATAAATATTCTTTCTTTAATCTTCTTATTCGCTTAGATTAAATTAAAATATGTTTGTCCATGTTTTTGACAATGTTTTATGTCTAATAAAGAAGTATGATAATACTTTATTACATCAGTCGATGTGTAAAGTGCTCGGTTGAGTTTGCCTCTGCATAACAATTAACTTTCAGTTCAAACTGTCTTTTTTCTACCATTGTTTTCCAAAACGCAACAGAAATGTTCAAACAATTTGCTGTTTTTTGTGATCCATAACCATAACAAGATCGATTGCATTTTGCGTTGTACGTTTTTTGCAACAATTTTTCTTACACAGTTTGCACGAATTATTTATTATTATTACTATTCAATTTTTGTTTTTTACCATGTATAATTGGTCGTCCACTGTTGTCTTTTTAAATAATTTCAAAATGGTACGTTACGCTACAGAATAGACAAATAAATGAATTAGCATGTCAGATTCCAAAAACAGGAATGTCCAGTTATTGGATGATCCCATTTAAGCAGGTTTTACAAGTTTATTTGTTTTTTTGTAACGTAATGGGTCATTTTTAAATTATTTAAGATGTAGAACACAACAATGGTGGAAACTTGGTGGAAAATTAATTTAATAATAATAGGCCGTTTAAATAATTCATGCAAAACTCGGTTGCCCTAAAAAGAAACAGTATCTGCATTCATTTGGTTACACTTTGAGAAAATGAGAAATCATAACCATTGTATGAGGGATCTTTTACAAAGGCATATTTCGGGTTTAGAGTGTGAATAATTGCATTTTCACACTGTTAAAATATAGGAATAACAACAGTAAATGCAGATATACTATTAGTTCAATTTTTTAAAAAATCAAATACTGTGTTTCTTCTTGGGACAGCCGAACTGTGTAGAGCAAATTGTTGCGTATTGCGCAGATGTCTCAACGCCTAAATGTGAGGCATACAAATTATAAGAAATGTTTCCTCAAGGTCTGTGCAGAGGAAGGTATCAACCATTTGGGCTAATAATAAGATACCATAGCTACATGCAAGCCTTATAATAAAACCAATTTTTAAGGTTTTCTGTAAAGTTTGTTTTTGGCTTTGTTGGCTTCCCCAAAAAGAAACGCAGTATCTGCATTTGGTTACATTTTGAGAAAATTAAAAGGTAAAGGGATTTGTTCTCCGTTCATAACCATTGTATGACGGTTGTTTTGCGAAGGTTTATTTCAGGTTTAGAAATTGAATAACTGCATTTTAAGGATGAGCCGAAAGCAAGCCCACCATGCAAAAACATTACACGCACATTTGTTTTGCTTCAAATACTGATTATAATTGCTCAATTTATTTTTTCCAGTGTAGAATTGCTCGCCATCTAGGGTTTCAGCTTTGGTTGATAATTTTAAAGTGCCCCATTTATGCATACAAAAATTTGGAAATTTGGAGAAAAAAAAAACGTTAAACGACCTCCGAAAACAGCACAACCCCCTTCGAATTCTTTCGGCGGTTTTTTTCAAATTTCAAATTTCAAAATTCCACGCTGGCAAAAATAAATTGAGCAACTACAAAAAGTATTTGAAACAAAAAATGTGTAATATTTTTGCATGATGGGCGTGCTTTTGGTTCCTCCTTAACACTGATAAATGATGCTAACAACCTCAGTAAATGGAAATATGCTTTTAGCTCAATTTTCAAAAAAACAATCAGATGCTTTGTTTCTACTTGGGGAGGCCAGGTGGTTGACGTTTCGATGGACGGCCCTTTAGAACCGAAATTAAAGGATGTCCTTTATGAACAGCCACCCAAATTTCAAATATCTCACTTTGCGGAGATAGCTGACGTTTCGATGGACGGCTATTTTGAGGCGAAATTAAAGTATGTCCTTTATAAACGGCCACCAAAATTTGCATGCATCCAGCAGGCCTTTCTGGCCCATGACCTGTGCTGGCCTCTGGCGGCGGCTGCGATTGGCCGTTGATGACAGGGGGCGTGGCTCGAAGCCTCTCTACCCTCACTCGCATCCCCCTTCAGCAGGGCTGCCGCATTTGAACGCAGAAGCCGAAGCTAGTGGATCTCTGGTCCGCTTCGAAGGATTACACTAGGACACTACGTTCTCTCGTTTCGGAGCGGTTCTGCTGTGGCCCGCGCGGACTCGGGACGAGACCCTGATAAAAGGTAAGCCCTTCGACGTTTTCTGGCTTTCGCGTTTCGCCCGATGGCCTGCTGCGAGCGCGCAAGGTGCACGAACCCTCGGAGCAGGTAAACTAGCCTCGCAGGGGGCGCCCAGCTGCCGCTGCTTTTGGGCCCCAAATGCGTCCAAGGTTTCCCCCGTTTTCGGAAAAAAAAAATTCCTCCCGAATGGTGGGGGCCGTTTCGTACCACCCCCGCCCCGCTGGCGTTGGCATAACGACGCCTGCCGCAGTGGGTTCTCGGCTGAGAAATATTGATCGGATCGCGCCGTCAAAAGCGCGCAATTTTGCGCCGTGACTCGGCGGAAAATGTCGGCTCCGTGTTGGAATGACTTGTCGGCGATTTTCCGGCGGTGGAATGCGAGCGGGGGCGGGTCTGGGGCCGCGCGGTGGTTGCCATGTTGGTCCGGACCCCGGGTTCGAAAACGCGGCTGTTGCAACGCCGCATGCGGTGGCGCCATCTAGGGGGCGATGCGCATCACGAAATGGGTTTCCTTTGGAAAATGAAGGGTGCCAAACCAGGAGGTGTCAAGCGCCAGACCCCGCCCCCAACATGCGTCTTTTCGGCTCAAAGGAATTGGGACACCCATAGGCCTGGGAGGTAAAAAGTGTCCTGCACTTCACCGCCCCTCCACCATAGAACGTAATGCTAATGTGAAACACCAGTTTGTGGTGGGCAATATCTGACTATTTCTTGATTTCGAAGGCATGCGCTAAAAATCGTTTGAACACAAAAAACTGACGATTTCAGAGATTAAAATAAATCACTCAAGCAAACTGAGCCGTGCGCAAGCGGGATTTGGGGGGTGAAATCCCCTCAACCCTCCTGAAAAAAAATATGAAAATGACCGTAGACCCTGGTGGAAAGACCAGTATAATCAGTATTAGTAAATATCAGTACTAATTAACTGATGATATACGTGGTTTACGAAAAAAATGTAGTGATATCACTAACCATACTGATATTAGTAGTCTCAAAATCCACTATAATACTGGTATAACTCAGCATGCTGATGTTGTCGTCCCAAAAACCAATATATACCGTAAATAGCGATATAAGTATAGAATCATACTGATATCACTAAGGTTGTACTGTTATCAGTATAGAATCACAGTAGGGAATCACACTGATCTTTTTCACAGGGGAAACCGCTAAGAATTGTCGGAGTTATGATGAAACCCCTAAATATTCGAGTAGTGCCCTCTTGCCACCATTTTCAAATCATTCGCGCGGACTTGACAGCAAACCTTGGTAAGGTGGACAAGAATAAAGGTTGTATTTTGGCCCCTTAAACCAAGTAAGTGTAAAAAAACGTTTCAGTAGTGGGTTTACCAACCTGGACGTCAAAATAAACTAATGAATGACATAAGAAAAGGGTGTTCTGAACGTTTTTATGTAGTGCTAAGCGTGTGACGCTTATGATTGTTTGGTAAAACTTCCAGAATTCACTATCGTTTGCTTTCGTAATTAAACATCGTAGGTGTGTAACTTCTGAAGTTGTCGCTTGAACGAAATCGAATATCTGTATCTTTCACCAAACTATCCATTTTTTCCCTTTCTTGAAAAGTGGATTTTTTTAGCTCGTATAAGTTATGGTTTGGCACCCTTCAAATATCGTCGGTCAACTGCGGATCTTGCACGTTCATTTCTGATGGTCTGCATTATGACATTACTGAGTCATTACTCTTTGATAACTTGTCGGCTGTTACACGATCATGTTAAATTCCTGTCATTACTGGCAAACGTTATTTCAGTTTACCTTACACGCTCATTTGATGTTATTAGCAGAAGATAATGTCATTATTAATGCTCATTTAAGATCCACTAAAAGCAGACCTTACGCGAGAGGAAACTGCGTGTGGCAGTTTTCTGTTTTCGAAAGCGAGATTAATGCCTTAACAGTCTTTAATTTTTATTATTTTTTTTAGAAATTGTGATATGATGACATGCCACACCTATTTAATCACACGAAAAAGTGAAAAATGCCTTTAGCTTGGGATGGTTTTGTCCTTCCTGTCATCTTGGAATATTTTTCCATTAATGTAGTTGAGGTGTTGAACATGTAATTGCTTTCAATGTTTAATAATTGAGTTTCATAAGCGGGAAAATGGAAGACGTTTTTAATCTTGACGAAAAAATTCTTGGAATTTCTACTTCGTGGCAAAGGAAGTGTTCAGGCTCGTGCGCAAGTTGCCGCCAAAACTTATCGAAAATTAGAAATTTCCTCAATAAATTCCTAAATCGTGTGCAAGGGGTCATAGGGCGTAGTGTTTCTCGGAGGCTATTTTCTCAATTTAAGTTTCACAGATAGCCTGCACATGTATAATGTGCATGTATATCACCATCATAAGGGATGTCAGTGAAACTTCATCATTTGAAATGGAAATTCTAACTAACACCAAGGAGGACTTATTTTCCACAACGAAAATGGGACTGGCGTAGTTTCGAGCGTAATGAAATAATGTCCAAAATACAAACGAAATTGCACTGTCAGTTATGTTGTCTTGTCAGAATTTAAAAGCAGCGCATTCCATAGGATATGCAAATAAAACTATTGGCCGAAAATAAAGCGAAAGGCCTAGAGGTGAAATTTGCATATTTCTTAGGAAAAGCATGAATGGTGTATACGTGCTGTAGGTCAAAAACTTGTCTACTTTATATTCAATTTTTATACGTGTACGCAAGCCATTTTATACGCAAGCCATCTTAGTAGCCCCCAGTTCAAAGGTTGTGTGGATAACAAAAAATTAGAACCAGAATTAGTTTCGGAAATATAAGTAGAATTAGAGAGCCCCTTACATGTACATGTACATGTATACTGTATGTACATGCACTTAAGATAGGCAAAAAAAATGAATAATATCTCATCTCAAGTGCATGTACATACAGAATACATGTACATGTGAGGGGCTCTCTACTTCTGCAATACAATATCTCACTAAATACTGAAATTAAAAATATTCAACCGAATGTTATAAACAAGATATTGCACTGAAGAAAGTTTGGTTCAGAACATCATAACTGACAAATATCGTAACTAAGCAGTTTTCAGCTAATGCTTTCTGAAGAATGGACCTGAGATCATGCTCCATATTGTTTAAACCATAAACTTGAATTAATTCTTAAGTGATAGTCACAATTTTATTTTATTTATAAATAAACGAAAAATGTTTAAATATTACAAAATATGTAAAACTAGCGAACACAAATATAAATCTAGCTTTCATGTTAAGCCTGACAGATGAGGACGCCATTATGCAAAAAGGTACATTTGTTTGAAATAGTTAATGTGATTGCTAAGTTTATGTTCTCATGAATAATTAGTTGCCCACTAGGGTCTGAGATGTTATGATTTGAAAATGTCCCGTTTACTTGTACTCATTAAATAAAAATTTAAAAATGTTATGCGACCTCGGAGAATGACTTGTCAATAAAGATGAGCATTGGAGGCTGAATAACGTTACTTTTAAGTTTTTTTAATGGAAGAAACATTTTCAAATTGAAGAATAACTCGGACCGTAGTGAACAACCAAATCTACACGATGAAAAATAAATGTAGCATTTATATTTAGCATTTGAAGCAAAAATGTGATTTATGCGCGAAGTTCAATCATTTCGGGTCAAAATTAAAATCCAAAATACTGTCTTAAAGGGGCACACTTTGAGAGTATTGTTTAGTAATTTTATTTAAGGATGAGCCGCAAGCATGCCCACCGTGCAAAAATATTACTCCTACATTTTTTGCTTGAAATACTTATTACATGTATTAATTTATGCTTAATTTATTTTTCCCAATGTAGAATTGGTCGTCCACTAGGGTTCAAGCTTTGGTTTATAATTTCAAAAAGCCCCGTTTATTTATAGAAAAAAATAAGAAATTTGAAAAATCCGTCCAAACAATTCGGAAGAAATTGTCATGCAGGGAGCCCCATCGCATTTTATTTCTAAATTTTTGTATAAATAAACAGGGCATTTTGAAATTGTAAACCAAAGCTGAAACCCTAGTGGACTACTAATTCTACATTGGTATAATAAATATATAAGCAAAAGATATGCAAAAATATTTTTGCTTGGTGGCATGCTTTTCGGCTCATCTTTAAGATATTTATTATAATTGTAAAATTTTGCATTGTTGCCTTGCATTTTTCAATGTTCAAGAATTACTGATGTCCATTTGGAGGGGGATTTAAGATATGCACCGAGTTCAAATATTGAAGAAAAATTTGAAATAATTTGTCAGTCAAAACTGCTGTCAAGTTTCGTATGAAATTTCCTTATTTTTCAACGTTCACTTATTTACATGCTTATACTTATTTAAAATCATGGATGCTTGATATTTTTAATAAGGATGTTCGATTAAGCCACCTGATTTAATTTGTAACCTACATGTAAATGTATATGGTGTGGCGAGTGTAACTTCTCATTTGCCACACTTGTGGCTAATTTGAAAAATAAATTGACCACCCCGGCACTGGAGCAATTCTCCTATAGCACTCTCAGTACTGTATTCACTAGTTAGGCTCTCGCTCTCACTTCGAGTGGACTCGCAGCTTTAAATCAACTCATTACTTTAATTAACCCACGAAGATAGCGATTTCGTTTTAATTGGCAGTGTTCACCTTGAATTAATAGCTTGAAATTGAAATGTGGATAACCCGGATAATCGATCTGAAGCGATGGAGGACCAGCCGCAAGATGCTGCCCGGAATACAAAGCGATTGCACCAACAGCAACCACGTGATGCTCTTTGTCCTGGCCCGCAAGGCCGAATAAAATGACGTCGTTTATCCTGTCAACTTCCTCCAAAGCCTGTTGTTTTGTCAAACGCCCTGAGGATAATTCACTTTTTGTTTGTTGCTCCAACGAGCGCTGCTGGGCTCTGCAAACACCGAGATTGACTTATAAAAAATTGACAACAAGCGGGGCTTGTCGGCCAATTTCTCGCATTAAGAGGAAAATTGAACGATTTACGTGAGCTGATGTGTGTGGATGAAGCCGGCTTCGCGTGCTATATTGCTGCCATGTTGAATGTAACAAATTCGGATGACCTGCAGATAACAACCTGTTAGTAATAACGTCCCCATATGACGTACACTGAAACTGGCTGTGTTGACCAATAGCAGACAAAATCGGTGAAGTTGGTCATGGTGGTCAATATGTAGAAAAACGTTCAATCTTTCCACAAACGAAATAAAATCACCTGTTATACTTTAATATATTACACTGATTCAGATTTTAGTTGAAATTGAAAGTAACCTGCATGTACTTTACAACCCTGACTAAATTGTATTGGGACAACTATCAACATAGTTTCTTTGGTATGCAGGCAGTCAATATACGGGGTGTTTCAAAAAGTACTTTACAACTTCATATTAATTAATTCAAAGAACCTACAGAGATGATTGTAGTGTCAATTTGTAGGGAAACACAAAGTTTTGACTCGCGTAGTTCGCTAGTGCTGAATCGCACCGTCACGAGCGCTAGCGGCAGTTGCATCAAAGATGGCT
>JAQIXS010006544.1:0-10536 GCA_034700785.1 Rossiulus vilnensis | reverse complement strand
AATTCGAAAACTCTTTGGAGATAATCTTTAGCAGTGTTTCTCAAATTGGACTGTAGACCATTACGATAAACGTTTTTTTTAACTTGATTCAAAAATGGGCCCATTTAGGAAAACCATTTGTTTTACAAATTGCTCTGATGACGCCGGTTAATTTATTTGGACAAAAACGCACATCTTTTTGAATTTTAAAAGGGGCCAATACTCAAGTCCCTATCTAGCATGATTATAATTAAGCTTAAATGATATCATATTTCCAAATACATGTGACTCACATAACAGCGGAGTGTAATATAAATGAAATTTTTGGGCATTTGATTGTTGCTCTTATAATTAAGAGATCTTTAATTTAGTCATTTTATTAAATAAAAATTACTAATAATATTGCCACTATCCATTGGTTCGACAATAGGTAAAGTTTGAGAAACACTGATGTGTGAATTACTCGTGAAATCAAAACTCAAAGAGTGTCCACCATCATTGTCTAAAATTATAAGTTTATCTGTAATAATTACATTGTTAGTTTAATAACGTATATGGTCTTCACTATACGGAGAATTAATCTTAGAACATCTCGGTCAATAACTGGCAGAGAGAGAGAGAGAGAGAGAAAAAAGCATTACATTATAAAATGAACCATAATTATTTTAATGTTTTCAATCATTCATTCAAATAACATGTAATTTCTACGTCGAAGAAATTATCAGTATACCATTATTATTAGCAGCAGCATTATCTTCATATTACACAAACACTTAATATGTACATATCTACATGAACAACATTACTTCAAACGTTTCTTATCTTTGACCTGAGTTTTTTCAAACCTGGGGCCAATAGAAACCTAAGTACAGAAACCACTTCAACTGTGAAAATGTCTTATATATAATATACAGTTTATATATATATATATAAAATGACTTAATATTATCATCAGAATAATCGATTTATGGATGCATTGAAATGTTTGGGCCTACTGGCGTAGTTCGTAGGATATTACATTTGACGAGATTGTAAGGGCTGTGAGGGGGACATTTGGGAGAAATTCATTCCGCTTCATCTACATCTTTGGACAACAGTTAATAACAAAATAGGAACAACAATATAAAACCTCAAAAACAATGCTATAGTAACCATAATTGGTCGCAGCATTTGACCTAAAATACAAACTATTATTTAACTTTTAGATTGCCTTTTAAAAGATGCACTGCTCTAGGGATGCAGAAACAGAAGCGGTCAATCTGCAGATTAACAGATTCTATTGGAGAATTTGTTTCCTTGCAGTGTTGCATTTCTACATTTGGGCCACTGAGTTTATGAATAAGTGATAGAAAAGGCAGCATTTATTTTGGTGGCATGATCTGAAGATTATTGCATACTTGAATTGATGGTTGCAATTTCACCTTTGATGGTACACTGATTCTTTTTTTTTATCTTAAAAACTGTGTTGGGTGAATTTAATTTTGTTTATTTACCACAGAATACCACTCGTTATTTACCCAAAACTACTCGACAGCAGATGAAACAATAAACTAACTTAAATTTCACAATTTTTTAAAATAACCTGGTCTCTTTTCGGATTTCTTTGCATGATTTTTCGTACTGATTAGCAGAAATCAATACCATACAAGCACCTATTCCTTACAACTGCAACAATCAAAAGCAATAATAATGAAAGAAAGACCAGCAAATATTCAAATTTCTTTGTAACATATGCATAGGTAAATGAGCCCACAACAAGTGAATTGATTGTAAATACATGTAGGACCTACACGTAAATGACGTCCAGTGTCCATAAATTTGTTAGATACTGTAAAATCAATCCGTCCAGTCATTCTATTATAACAAAAATTATGTACAATACATGCATAATCCAGATCATTCCATGCGAATAAAGTGGCCTACAAAACTGCGTAAGATCAAACAACAAATTTGGTATTACTATAACAAAACTCATTGCGTTTACAAATTCCATTGATAAACCTATCGAAAAACGGCCAAAATAAAAAGTACCAAAATTAAACGAAACCCTTCAGAGGCTCTGGCAGGTGAATCACTTTGAAAATAAAGGCACATTTGTTTGCTGTGGTATTAGACAAGTTTAAAGGTTTAGAGATGTCAGGTCTCTCATAAAAAATTACAATCCTTATCATGTAAATTGAGACATGAATTGTATGGAATATATTACACGAACAAAATGTTTGCAACTTTTCAACGAATGGAATAACGAAGTTTGTCCTTTGTTCTTGTCTAGAATCATGCCTCCAAAGTTTTCTTTTGAAAAAGGCTTGTAAAAGTTAGTTACATATATCGGCTGACTAGCATAGTAGTTAAATGAAATTAAAAGACAAGAAAGCTAGCTTTGTACAGAAAACAAACAGTTTGAAACGAATTTGAAATAAGCTCGATTACTTATTGTGTTCGATTCAGAAAGCTTGTTGAAAACAAACTATGCGCCTGGATTCCACCCTTGTTTAAAAAAACCAAAAAGGTGGAGCACAATTAATCTTGCCCAAAACACTGTCTTATATTAAATCGTGGATGTGATCCGCAGGAAATTGAACTTTCCCAAGGAATGTTATGAATAAATTTGCACCCATTACCACTATGTCACAACAGAATGTAAGCAGACACATTTATCACCTAGATTCATCCTCACTCGACTCAGTCCTCGAATTTAATGATCAATGCGAATTTTACATGCTGCTGCCAATAGGTGTAACAGTATGACAGTCCTTATTAGCGCAAATAAATAGGACTAAAACAATGAATGCAACGAAATGTTTGGTCATCAAATATTATGCTAGAATGAGAGCCAAGGAATCGGTATTTATCAGAATTGAGATGCATAATATCCTTTACTACAGCGTTGACCATGTGGTCATATTCCATGATTACATTTACACTATGCTCGATTCTTTTGCAGGGTCTCGGACAATAATTGAGCCACATTTCATTGCATTCAATGTTTTCGGCGTATTAAATATAAAAATGAGGTAAACCATTGTACACATCTCAAATTAAAAATCACTGGTACATTTTTCTTTGCGGAGGAATTGAAACGTCGTAATCCTGAGGGTGGGACGACAGATGCGATTTTCGAGTAGCTTTCAATGAATTATTGCTTTAGCGCCATGTAAGAAACAGCTTGGTAGGTTGCCGAACGTGTTGATTCCAGATTGGAGAAAGTGCGGTGTAATCTTGACTGCTCCGTTGGATGTTTTATTGCAGAATAAAAAGTGCGTCAATAAGGTGATTGAAGATATCTGCACAACCGATGCGAAGTGGACAGGGCCGTGCGTGGCCATGTATTGCAACAGTGGGAGTCATAAGGGAAAAAGTAACGTCATTGTTGGATAACCTTGCTGTTCTTGCACAAGGTACGATGGTACAGTATTGATTTTTATAAAAGTTATTTATAAAGTTGGCAGTTGGCGAATTGTTTGTTTCAATGTCACCAGACAGAGATGTGAAAGATATTTGCACATCGATAATGGACGCGAGCGTCTCGACGCCCTTTTTTCTCGTGAATTTATAAATAAATAGGTAAGTCTATAGCGTTATAAGAATTAGTCTCTCCCACGACTTATCACGATCCTACTTCTAAGAGTTCAGTAGTTGAGAGATAAGAACGTTGCCAGTCATGGGAAGTTCGGCCGACTGGTAACGTGTATACTCGATGACGTTAAGCTCGTGTTCGAATTCGCGTGCGTCGAGAAAACTGTCGGATCCCTTTGAATGCCTGTGCTGCAGCCTGCGCTTCCTGCTTCGACGTCCTGCGAATGGAAGACATGATTAGCAATGAGAACCCGATCGAACGAAACACTGCGAATGATACCGAAAAAGTTCACGCAAGTTTCGTTTACTTACAGACTGCCGGGACCCGAGTGAGTTCCGATTTAAATGCCGTTGTGACCTCACTGAACTAAATGGCCTTGGTTTAAACGTGCCGTTGCCAGAGTCTGTAACGTCCGTCATTGCCTTCTCTTTTTTCCGCCTTCTGGAAAACGATTTAACGCATGTCACCATTAGAAACTCTGCTCCTAATTATGTTTTTGGCATTTCAAACCTTGCCCATTGGTACGATGAACACTCACCTGCTGTATATGTAGAACGATATAGAAATAATGACAATTAATAGAACTGCTATCGTAACTCCACTTGCGATGCTCGCTTTCTCCACCAAAATCTTTTCTCTAGACGCTGTAAGGAACATAAAAACCATTTTTAGATTTGAAAAATGCTTTATGCTTAGAGGTTAGAATTTCCAAGGAGTTGCCGAATGCAACCCAGCAAAGCTTTCAATGCTAAGCCTCCGAAAACGAAAATAGTCAACTTCTCAAGAGGAATTTTCCTATTTGTTGGTTTATTTTTACATAAAATTACTCGGTATGAATTGAATTATGCCCCTTTATAGTATAGAAAGACTGGAAGACTGGAGAAGTCGAAAAATGAAGCCAATGTGGGCTAAAAATCACTTTTTATGTTTTATCGTGTTCGTTTTCGGACTGAATTTCAGACTTTCAGCAAAGAAATGTCATATTACTTACGTAAATATGATCCATCTAAGTCTTTAAATTCGCACCTAGGGCCTGTGTATCCATCAGCACATCTGTGTAAAGAGAAAAAAAATCATGTTAGAAAAGGGTTTTACTCAGAAGCGGATGCTGCAGATTCTGTTTTCGAGCACCATCGCTTTTCAGATACTTACACACAGTTGTAGAGAATCGATTCGCTGATTTCTACTGTAAAACAAGTGGCTCCATTGAGGCAGTACCACGTGGCGTAGGCAGAAGGACAGGCATACGTGGGGAATGTTATGTTGGGTCGAAGCGTAGACGACGGAGGCCTGGGTTTGGGCGTCGACCGAGACGAACATGCCTCTGAAAGACAAAAGATTAATAACCACTGTTAATAACCAGTAATAAATCGCTGGGGCGAACGTTCTGCTACACTAGGCACACGACAAGGACGTAGCATTTTATTCAGGCGTAAGAAACTGCGGAGGAATTGAGACGAAAACTAGCAATCATTGCAGCAAAAAAATCAAAAATAAAAAAAAATCTGATGTTTGATAAATGATGTTCCATAATTGATATCCGATAAATCCTGCAGCTTCGTCCAGGGGGCCAGGCGTCCCAAGAGCCATTTTCAGGTGAAAATAGAAGATTATATGTTGCGGTGATTGATGGTCATCTTGACCCGGGTAGCTAGTAGGTGTGAACGGAAATGGGGAGCGGACCAGAGGTGGACAAGCTCATAAAACACCAGTCATTTAGATGCTGCGGTCGGAAAATTTGTGAAGGGGAGAAAAGATCTTATTTTTTATTGCAGGGATTTGCTTCTCGTTCTTATGACCTTCAACTTTTGTTGTAAAATACAAAGATTCATGAACTTTACTGCAAATGTTTGCACCTGGCGAACTGGAGTTACACTGCTTGACATGTTTATGACACGAGCTAGGCCTGCCATTGCATCGATGCTTGATTTGGCATACATGTGCATGTCTCAATAATAGTAGTTTTCCCGTGGTCTTGTCTAACGACGAATTGAGGTTCAGTCGTGGAATTAAAAGAAAGCATGCGATCAACCAATTTATGTGACAAGAAACAGAAACAAGACTTCAAAAGATGTAATGACCTTTCTTGATCATTCGGGCTTCTAAGAGCAACGTCTGGAGCTATTTTCAAAGCTTGTTGGGTAAATGAAGCACGAGTGCCTTACGCCATTTGATAAGAGCATGGATACGACATTTATGGTCAAGACGTTTCAGAATGTTCCACTCTGACAAGAGAAAGCGTCCGATCTATTCTTGCGAAAAGACCGGCAAAGAGGACGTTGCACCATTCGGCCAGGGAACATAAGAGAACGGTAATTTCTTTAATAAGTCAACTAACTACGGTAGAATTTCTCGTTCCTCAACTGCTTTAAACGACCGGTCGCTACGCTTCTTCGGCTGAGAAGCGCAATCGCATTTTTATGGTGTTATAATTTTGTATAAAATCCCGAATCCACCTATCTCCCATGCAAGAGCTACAAAGATTGTTGTTCTCTCTCGCTCTCCCTCAATCACCTCCTGAACCGTCATGCCTGCGTTGGTTCTCCCGCAAAAGCACACCCTTAATGCAAGGAAGCATTTCCTGCAATTAATGCACTACTGCTACTGCTACCAACGTACCACCGCCGCCGCCCTTCCCACTACACGTTCGTGTAAACTCATTTCTGAATGGACCAGTGATATTTGGGAGAGAGAGAAAAAAAGAAATCGTAAAAAAATTGCCAGTTTGCAAGGAGGGGTCGTTCCTGTCAGATTAACCTTGGATTATTTACAGCGCAGCAAATATTGTTTCGACTTAGTTCGTATGCGTGTGCGTTTTGAGTAGCCTCTCGTTTTTTGTGCGTGTTTGGGCTTGTGCATTTGGGTTCGAATTTATCGCAATGGCGGAAACCATGCATATACCAGGTTTCATTTTTTTATTTTTTTGCAATCTGCAAATGCAGCCTGTCCAAATCTAATGCTTACACGCAGCCGCAATCGACGCATACTTAGTTGTCAAACATTCTATTTACGGTCAACTAAAACATTTATACAAGCATTAAAGATGCTAATTTCGGCGTAAACTTTCGCGGACCTGATTGCGAGGTTACCGACGGCTCATTTTCCCCTCCTGGGGATGGAGTTTAGAGCATTTCGAATCCGCTGATAAAGGCTGTCATCGTTAAATCTAATGTTTACTAGGCACGAATAACTCGATTAATCTGTTGATCGTCTCGTTTTTCCAACCAGCATTAAAGTCGCGTTTTCGAAAAAATAAACACTTTCAGATGTGAACTTGGAGGGAAATTTTGGGGGACGCCATCTTGAATGGTCCTACATGTACACAATCGAACGAATGTCTTGGCACGTTTCAGCACAAGGGGACAATTCCGTCAAGGTGTTAGGACCGCTAAGGTAACTACATGTACGTTTAAGACTCGGGATAGGGGGTTCCTAGGGTAGTAGAGGACAAGGGGGGGGGAGGTAAAGGGGGTTGCATTCAACCTTTAGGATTACCCCCAGAGGGAATATGGCCTTCGGGGATTGGCACGGGCGAAACGCACTTCGGGTAAAATGTAGCCTTGCAGCCGCACTGTATAATAATGCAGCTTCCACTCTTTCGCTGTCACAAAAAGAAAGAAAAGACAACGACCCTAAGGGCATTGAGAGGTGCGCGTGCAGCGGAGGGTGCCCACAAGGTACCACCACCACGCCATCCGCTCTTCCATTCAAAACATGCTTTTTTTTTTGCACCACCTGGCTCGCAAGCACACGCGTGCCACGGGAGGACCTGCGGGGCAATTTTGGCAGCAGACGGACGTTTAGGGGGCTGGATGGCAAGGCGCAAGAAGAATGGGAAACATTTATTCACGAATAATTTACAGTTGCGCATAATTACGACGTGCCCCCGGGGCCAGGACTCCATGGCCGTCCGCACCCGTCGCGTTGGCGGCTTCAGCAATGCCGCCACTTGACAATTCAAAGGTCGAAGGTTGCGCCCTTTGGCCAACATTCGTACTAAATATTCTGTTGCGATCCACGGGTGTAAAGCGATGTCCTCTTTAGCATTGGACGCTGCCCGCGTAAGGAAGGTAAATAAGAGTAACTCCGTTTTGAAATCTTAAGTGTATGCCTGGGGTTGTTAACCTGTTTGTCCATGGACCTCTTTCACTGTCCAGCGCAGTCTACAGACCCCATTCAGAATTTGTTTGTGTTTTCAGAATGCGAGAAACGTGCGAGAAACGTAGTGAATTGCTAATAGAATTGTGGTATGTTGCCTACAATCATACTGCATTTATGCTCCAAAGAAATGCTAAATTTCCTTTGAGGGCGTAGGGTGTATAACAGACCTTACAAGATCATTACTAATGTCATTGCCGGAATAACGGTACCTGAGCATGACATTACTATAATGATCCTGTAAGGTAAACATAAATGGAATATTTGCCAGTAATGGAGGAAATTTATCACAGTGTAGGCTGACAAGTAATGATGGAGCAGTGATTCGCTGGTAATGTTATAGACGACGTCATCGGTAATCATTACTCCTTCATTACTTGTCAGCCATACACGATAACGTTAAATTCCCGTCATTATTGGCAAACATTCATTTAGTAATGTCATTCTCCTAAGGTGACGACATATTGGCAGACCCTGACAAGTAATTAAGGAGTAACGATAGTTGGTGATGCCATTGGGTAACGTCATCGGTAATATCATGTAGTTAGGATCGTGTAATGTCTGGTAATGTGACCATTGACATTACTCCTTCCTTACTTGTCAAGTTGTCAGCAGTACACGGTCATTAGTAGGCTAATGTCATTCAAGTAATGACATTAATGACCATGTAAGACCAGCTTATCCCATCTTTTCCATTTTCACCTCAAGAATGAAGTGGTTATTAGTTATTATTATTCCAAAAACACGGAGAAATGCTCCAGGCCTCAAGTCTTAACACGTGGGTGTTAAGTTGTTTAACATTTTTTTTCTTTTTCTGGTTGGATTTTGCCATGGCAGACTAGACTGCCGGGAAGCCGCACGTGAGCCCGGAAATTCGGACAAAGCCCAGGCGGATTTCTGCGCTCAAGAAGAAGTGTCGACATTGAGCAGCAGCGTCTGGACGTGAGGTGGGGGTCGACGCTCGGTTTTCACGTTCAAGGTAAGCCGAATTCCCCCGTCCCGAACAATCGAGTTGCGCGCTCTAATATGATTTGTGCCCCTCGTGCTACACAATAATAAAGCGTGCCGTCTGAATTCGCGCAGACGCGAAGGAGCTGCGAAGAAGGAGGCTGAAAAGGGATGGCGGAGGGTTGACAGTCGCCAACAATGAACGGCATATGGACTTTCGTGAATAGGTAAGCGGCCTGTCCCGCAACCAGCAGCAGCAGCAGCTACTGGATTTTGGCTCAAATTCGCACTTTTCCAAAAAGGTGCGCACGCGTCGACGCTCCACAAAGGAGGTCGGGAGGGCAGAATCCGCTACACCGTGTCCCGAAAGTCGCCGGCGCATAAGGTTCTATTTTATTGGCATCTCCTTCTCGATGACTTTTATCTCGTCTTGGATCCAGGTCCGAGAACAAGCGCCGCTATTGTGGTCCGTCTTAAAACAGCAGTGGCCGATCATTGCGAAGGGTGGCCGAGTCCACAAAGGCTTTTGTACCTGCGCTCTAATGACTGCACTGCGTTGTAGTTGGCCGCCATTCAGCGACGGTTTTCCATAAATGTTATGATAATGAAGCTGCTGGCTACATCAGCCCACGGACCAGAATCTGCGTGCTGCCATTGTTGGCGCGAAGAAGCAGGATCGAGATTACGTTCCTGACGAAATTTCCAAAGAAAAACTAGACTCGACTGCACCAGGCAGACAGAGGCCTCTATTTAAAGATAGCGCGATGGGTTTTTATCGAATTAAAGGTTTTTTAACCCCAGACCCGATGGCAGCGGGATAATTTCCGAGCAGACTCTTTTATTTTGGCATGCGGTTGCGAAGGGCCAGTTTAGAGCGCATTCAGATCTAGCAGTTGATCCAATTTTGCAAAAGTGGTCGATTGAAGACGGGAGACTCAATGGATGGGACTTTTTAAAAAAATTTCACTTTTCCTGGGACAGCTAATTTGGTGGAGGAAATCGTGAACCAAGGTGGTAGAATCTTACATTGAAACCCACTTATGGACATCCGAGCCCGTTCGGATCCATACTAATGGTATTTATTCTTGCCGTTGGAATTCCCTTACAAAGGATAGCCCTGAGCCAACAGAAATTCAGTTTGACCATGATGATGGTAACCATCAAGTTAAACAATAACGATAAAAAAATAACATGGGTTGATGGGTGTAATCACACCCCCTTCCCCCACCGCATAGCAAATCTTTGAAAGTAACACATTTTTGAGTAAACACATTACGAGTAACACAATATTTTTGACGTGTCACAGTGTTGCGTGTTATTGTTTTTATGAGCGAGAAATGTCAATTTCTGCTACCCCTTAAACTGCCAGTTTTCCTGATATTTCGCTCGGGGGCACATTTCATCCTCTCAAAATTTGACGAGTTGTAATTTTTCCACTTTTTTTTACTTCTCCCCGTCGCCATCGGTCAGTGGCAACACAGAAGCACTCCAGGTGTTGTTCATTTCCTTTCACAAGTTCACCAACGAGATTCAATATCGCCCAACTGCATGCTGGGTTTTGATAGTTTCGTCTCCGTTTCGAACATCCATAATAATAGCCTAACCTTTTTCTGCGAGTGTTTGATTTTTTTAAAAACATAAATGCGTAAAAAATCCCCCCCATTTTCCGAGTTGCGTGCGGCAATCTCCTTAAGAAATGGCTCAAAACGTCTTAATTTGGTTTCGGCTCGTGCCACTTCACAGGAACAACGCGTGATTGGACACGTGCCCATCGAGGCGCATGGCTGCCTCTCGCCTCCCTCCTCTCATCCTCCCTTTATCTTAACAACCTGTAATTTTTGGGGCAAAAGGTATATTTCTCCCAGCCCCCCACC
>JAQIXS010006543.1:0-10539 GCA_034700785.1 Rossiulus vilnensis | reverse complement strand
AGAAGGCCGTCCTTGCATGACATAATATGACAGGGGTACCATCCGACCATGACACTAGCATGACGGGGGAAGGCCCAAAAACAGGCTTTTTTTGCGTGATGTCACTTATGAACGCAACCTTACAGTAGATGGAAGTAGAGGAGGGAATGGGGTAGTATTTTTCACTGTGAGTTTTTGGTGGGTGCCACTCCTCCCAGCAACTGGGACCCTAATCCGCCCACACCTGTGAAATCCACCCTCGTTCTTCGTGCAAACCTAGTGGGTATGTTAGGGTAAAGACACGGTGCTGCATCGCATCTAGCATCACATCAGGCACCGCACGAAGCATCGATCTACCGGACATCAAGGGTGCGCACGGTGGAGCATCAAGCATGGCATCGCAGATTTCATGCATCGAGGCATTGATGCGATGCGGCACCATGTTTTTACCGTAGCGGGGATGTTACGTATGATATGTCGTGGCAATGAGATCGCAGTCGCGATGGTCTAATTCAAATTCTTTCTAATCGGTACCTTAAAGTCATCATATCAATGCCATGTGCTCGGGGAATGCTCGTTCTGCGTAACCCAGATTCTCCGCGTAAGTGAAATTGCAAATACAAACTTAAAACAGTCTGAAGAACTGAAGGACGATTGGGAAGGAAGCACGGTCGTGGCCGATCACTGAGGTACTATCCCACAATTCGCCTGGAAACATGGAAACATTGCAATAACCGCAATTAGGATATCCGACCAGGGATTTGAACCCCGATCTCCCGGATGCCAGGCGGACATGCTGCCACTAAGCCACCTTTGCTCGAAGCCACGGAAAGTAAATCGTTTGGGTTAGGTTTGCTTAGTTTAGGTTTTGTTAATTTACGGGGATGGTTTTTTTTTGCGAAGTTCTGTTAGCGCATCGCACTCGCAACATTCCGTTTGCGGAGCACTCGTCGTGCGACTTAATATCCGCAATGCGAGCGCGCGGAACCCTCCGAGGGAAAGGATGGAAATGCTGGAAGAAATCGACCAGCTTTGAACCTCGTCACGGTTTTGCAGTCCCGAGTCCACCGACACCGAGTCTCTGCAATCTTTCTTTTTTTTTCCGTTTCATTTCAGCAGAGATTGCCAGGCGTTTGCCCGAGGAATGCCTCACCGCATCCACATCTCAATAGCCGAAGCCCTGTGGTTCGACTCGCGCCTCTCCAGACATGCACTCGCACGTCCGCCTAAGGAAAATATGCAGCGAGAAGCGCAAGCGGGACCGACCGCCGCCAGGGATCCGCAGACCGCAGCCACCTCCAGCGAGCGCGGAGTGAGCGACCTGAGCTCGTCCTTCGAGCGGACGTTGATCGCGGCCAGCGCTCGACCGCCTCGCCCGTGGCTGCCGCTGGATGGCCGCGGCACGCCCGCCTTCTGGACCCCCTTTCCGCGGTATCCGGGTCCTCCGAGGCCCTTCCTGCCGTACTACGTTCCCAGCCTGATCCGCGGACGAGGGTTCCACACCACCAGCTGCTACAGCCCGCAGTTTCCCAACGAGCGGCACGCGGTCATGCAGTCGCGCGAGGCGGCCCCCGGCGTTAAGCGGAGGTGGGAGGAGGACAGGAGGGCTTCCTACAGCGGGGACAGGAACCGCTCGCAGCACGCCGCCGCCGCCGCCGAGGAGCGCAAGCGGCATCATCGCTCGGAGTCCTGCGGCGAGCTGGGTAGGAGCCGCCGGCTGCCGGAACTGACCGGTGAGCGTTTTTTTTATTATCGCGGAACCAGGTTTTTCAGCTTTCGTTCTGGCTGTTTTTGGTCCATCGCGCTTCAAATGCTCAAATCCCAAGCCGTGAAATGATTTTGACCATGTAGCGTTGGTCTCGTACTAGGACCCTGACACATTTCGCACCTTTGGAAAAAAATGTGCCGTTTATTCATGCATAACGAACGAAGTTCAAATAAGGAACCGTTAAAGGGCCTCTGCCCTTAAGGTCCGGCCCAACGCCTAATTCGGTTTCGTGGCGTGGGAAACCTGCTTTCGAGGGTAGCTAAGGGCCGTTCTTTCAAATTTCGTTCGTTGTCCGTAAATGAACGGCACGTTTTTCCAAAAAGGCACTAAATGCACTAGGTCCTTGTACAAAGGTCCTAGCACGAGTCGAACTGCCCTTTAAACCCGCTCGTTCGCAGAGGCAGACGTGCGCGCCGACGTGAGACGCCTGCGGAGGTGGGAGTACACGAAGTTCGGAAGGGATCACAAGGTGAGGCCCAAGCCGGGGCTGGAGTTCAGCGTGGTGACGTACAACGTGCTGGCCCAGTGCCTCCTCCAGGATAACGGCTACCTGTACCGGCACTGCGACCCCGGAGTGCTGCCCTGGGACTACCGGAAAGTGCGCATCCTCAAGGAGCTGACCGAGGCCAACGCTGACGTAAGGTTACGATGGGTTCGGCCGTCGTGGGAAGACGGTCGCGAGGCTTTCCTCCAGTTGACCGCTGTCCGTGTTGTCGGTTATGAATCGGCCTTCTCGACATTTTTGTCATAACCCGAGGATTAACGGATTTGTGGCCTGCCACAACTACATTTGAGATTCTAACGTCACGCATTTTGCTAGAAGGATACACGTTTAAATATTGAAATCCTGAAAAATGTTGAAAGATTAACGTTCGTCCTCTGGATTTTCTTTCTTTTTTTTTTCCAAATCGTTTTTGTTGCCGGAAATCCCCGTAATCCAGGTTAGCAAACGAGTCCTAAGAGTCCTGAAGAAGTCCTAAAACTGTTTAACGGTTCAAATCATTGCACGCATATATTATAATATATAAATTTATAAATATTATGTTATTATTATTACATACGTCTGGCATGTTTGACAACACTGCCTTAATTGAATTTGTCAAACGTAGAAGATGCCTCGTAATCTTGTGTTATTTTATTTAAAAAAACAAAACACGAACGTGGAATGAAATGATGCATTCGGAAAGCATTACCGTTTGGAGAAGAACAAGAATAAAAAAAATCCCTAAAATTTAATCTAAAAAAATCCCTGAATTTCATAATCTTGGAAATTGCTTGCCATCCTGGCAATCCGTAAACGGACGCAGGTTTCATCGATCGAAGAATCAAATGGCCAGTTCGCGAGCGGTCAATTTGAAGGAAAGCCTCGGTTATTTTGTCGAATTGCGGCTCGGACCGCGCGGTTCTCATCCGCTTTTGTGTTTCCCCCGCCGTTAGGTTCTCTGTCTGCAGGAAATCCAGTGCGATCACTACGAGGACTTCTTCGTGCCCGAACTCGGAAAACTCGGTTAGTGGTTTTTTTTCCCAATTTCCCCGAAGAAGAAGCCGTTGGCCGGCTTTTCGCGATTCCTCGTTTTTCCGAACGAACCTTTTTTTTTTGGGTGGTTGGGTGGTCGAATCATGATTCCCGTTTTCCATTCGCTCGACGCACCAGGTTACGCGGGCCGGTACAAGAAGCGCACCGGGGACAAGAACGACGGATGCGCCATCTTCTTCAAGGGCGACCTGTTCACCCTGGACAGCTGCGCTTCCGTCGAGTACAGCCGGCCGGAGCTGAGCGTGCTGGACCGCGACAACATAGCGCTGGTGGCCATGCTGCGGTCCAGGCGCGGACGGGGCAAGGTCTGCGTGGCCAACACCCACCTGCTGTTCAACCCCGGGCGCGGGGACATCAAGCTGGCTCAGCTGCAGATCCTGCTGGCCGAGATCGACCGCTTCGCCTACAACCACCACCACCGCCGCTCGCAGCACTCGGGCAAACCGCTGTACCATCCGGTGATCCTGTGCGGCGACATGAACAGCGAGCCCAACTGCTCGCTCTACGAGTTGGTGAGCACGGGAGCGCTGCGCTACGAGGGGCTCATAGCCGGGGACATCTCGGGGCAGGCGGAGGGATGCCACAAGGGCAGGTTCGCCCTCGTGAAGGAGCTCATCCCGGAGCGGCTCGGAATCTCCGATCAGTGTCAGTACGTGGACGCGATCTCGAAGCGGTCGGGCGGCGCCGGTCGACGTTGTGGCGATGGACCCGGCGAGGACAACCGTCCTGGTCCGCAGCCGGAAAAGAGTGGTTCTGCACCTTCCCACGAGGACGATCGGGCTGCGTCGACCTCTCGGTCGGAAGCCGCATCCGTGTTCGCGACCGGCAAGATGAGCCACGGGCTCAACTTCGTGTCCGCCTACGGCAACAGCATCGACCGCGCCAGGGGCAGACCGGCTGCGGTCACCACGCACCACAAGAAGGGCAGCTGCATGGTCGACTACATCTTCTACACGGTGCGCAGCAAGAACAGCCAGGTGAAGAAACTGGACGGGGGTCAGCGGGTGGAACACTGGGACACGAAGGACGGGCCGCTGTCCCTGATCGCGACCTACGGGCTGCTGACGTGCGAGGAGCTGACCCGGCTGGGCGGTCTGCCCAACTGCGCGCTGCCCTCCGACCATCTCGCCCTCGTGGCCAAGTTCCTCCTCCGCGACGACAGCTAACGCCGACTGCCGTTAGGGTTGAGCACCGACTTTGGCCGCAAAGGACGACGAGGGTTTTGGTTGCTGGTTGCACAAATTCGTTGACCATGATGTTTAATCTTCGGGTTGTTCTATCCGGTGTTAAGACGTAGCGTTAAACTTTTGTTCCCTGACCTTACGCAGTTTGTTCCGACGCAGTTGATGTTTTACGCGTAGCATTTTCTGAACGAATAAATTTGTCCATTATGACGTTGGTTTGATAACCTGGAGTTACCAATGACCGCAAGTCGACCTAAGGGTTTGTTGCACCCCATTTTAGTATAGGGGTTTTGAACCCGAGGCATAGTGAACGTGGACATGGCCTGTTGCAGCTAGGAATTCTGGGAAAATTGCATTATGTTACAATCCTTAGGTTATTTGTAACCCTGCCTATTAGCTGGGTTGCCGCGGTGCAATGCTTTTCCTTGGTTAACTGGAGGTTTAGCTTAACTTTGGTTGGTGCAACCGGCCCTTGGATTATTTGACTTTCGTTAGCGGAATTAAGGAGTTGAATAGTTTAAATTTTGTTGTTTAGCTGAGATATGTTGCGCGGTTCAGGTTGATCTGATCCATCAACCAAAGTTTATTTTTTAAATTTTTTTCATTCAACGGTTAACATCAAATTTAGTATTCCCATGTAAAGTGTTTTTTTGTCAAGTCCTACCAAATACCTTAATTTTCCTTCAAAAATTCCCGATTTTGTATTCAGAAATACCTGATATTTGGTCGGTAGCCATGTTTTTCCGATCGTGCACGAGCGATTTCCTGAAATCGTAAAACGGGCTTCTTAAAAATAACTCTTATAAGACAAAAATTTGTTTTATAGTTTTTATCTCTGAAAACATCCATTGATTCAGCTCACGAAACAAGAAAGCCAACAGTTAATCGTAGTTCGGAGAGAAGATAAACGAAAAAGCGCTTCGTCAACTGCTACGCGACTGATGATCCTCGTCATTTCTAACACGGGGGTTAATTTCTACGCATCGTTCGTTAACAACGTTTCCTTAATGGGGAGGGTAAAATACTGAGTTATTTTTTACAACTTTTTAGTAATATATGTACAGCGCGTGAAATAATATTCACTCTTTTTTTCTAGTTTTTTTTTCCTGATATTTTTTTTTTTCAAATTGGTCAGCGGCAACGCGTGCGGTTTTAAGTACAGTCGGCTTCGGCGTACGTCCGGCGCGATTCGTCCTCAAAGAAACGGTAAAAGAAACAACCAAACTTAACGCACGTCAACCGTTGCCGTTTGGAGCGCGAGGTGCTGCGTTACATTCACGGACGTCGCGTCTAATGAGTATTTTAATCGGTAGCCATTTCGGTTGAAATTAAGCAGGTTTTAAGCTTGACCTGTCCGAGGGAGTTTCGGGGAAGGCAAAACTTTGGGGGTAGCGCATTATGGAAGTCTGAACGCGAAGCCGTGATTATGCGCGAAGGGAGATGGATGAAACAGATTTTATCCAATTTTCTTGAACGTTACCATTGTGTTCGTGTATTCCGGATAGAAAAACGTGTTTCAAGAAACTTAAGTTTTGCCGTAAATCCGAACATTATGCAAATTTCGTTTCGTAGGCTTCCTCCTGGGACGTGTCTCTTGTCCTCCGAATGCGGAATAATTCGGTTTCGATCCTAACTAGCTAGTGCCGCGCACGTTTCTCCCGAGTGCTAATGGCCGACCCATTTTCCGTGACTCTAGCCTGCGAATCGCTCGCCCGGTTGACCGCTCGACCGAGTCGGGCCGGCCAGCGGGACGAGTCGAGCCTGGTTCGGGACGGCATCGAAATGACTTTTATTTTAATTATTGATTGATTCATCTTCAGTGGGTTCAGGCTTGCGAGGCGTCTGCGCTGTGCACTTGGTGTGCGGACTGGACGATCATCGCGGGCCGGCCACGCACTCGGGATTCTCCTTCGATTATGCTCAAGAAATTAAAAGTAAAACTTAAAAAAAAATTATGCCTGGTTGGGTTAAATTTAGTTTCGAAATTTGACGGACATTGTGCGTGATCTAGACATTGAATCGGTCGTGTGTGACAAACATCTCGATGGGAACTGTTTTGCAGCAGTTTCGGTTTCAGTCCAGAGATGGCGCAGCAAGCGTGAGACGCGCAGCGCCATCTTTGGGCAAGACTCGGAAACTATTTTCCCCCATAGTATCGAAATTTAATCTTTATTCCTGCCCTTTTTCATATCAATTACTCGAGTTTCATCCATTTGCAAAACTGACTCTGGAAGATTTAAACTTACGCTGCTATTTTACCTAAATTAATTCTGCATTTAACTCGCGTTTCCAAACCCCTCGTGAGCGACTCGCGTATCACGCTCGTACGACTCGATTATTAAAACTCCATTTCCTCGCTCGTCCCAGGAAAAAAAACATTCGACCGCTACTTCGAAACGAATGTAGAAATCAGTTAGCCTTCGTCTAATCCTCCTTTATTGCAATTCCTGACGGAATGTATTTTTTTGAAAATCCTAACTCGGGACTTCGGCATGCGACATTTTGCCCTCGTCGACATCCCTTCACGCTTTCTGAAAGATGCGCTAGAATCCACCTGTTTTCACTTTAAAAGAGGCCCCAACTGGCTGCTAGGCTCCCTCTACCGTAAACGGTCAGATCTGCCCCATGCGCTAGCAAACACCGAAATATCAAACTACGAAAGTTTGCATTTTTTTTTTGTCTCCGGGAGCAGCTCGTCGTCTCGTTTCTAGGGGGCGGAAAAATTACGGGGACGAACGCGCACCGAAATGTTTCGCGTTTAGGTGGGTCGCGCGCAGCGCGTCGCTCTCGCTAAGGCTAGGATACGACTTATAGCAAAAAGGGTGACACACGATTCTCGTCTATATAGCGATGATAACAATAATTATATTAAAGCAATAATTATTCGTCCAGACTATGTTGTGGTTCGTGATATGGCACCGCACCAAAACCGCCTTTTACCCTCCTCGTGGACCGGACCGGCCGGAAAGGATCGCTCGGATCTCCTGATGGAAGCATCGTCGTCACCGCTCGGAAGCTACGGGGGGAAGTTTTACGAAACAACTCGGTGGAATCTGCGACGCGTGTTTCGTGAAACCGATGTCGTTCCAGTTCGTCTGCAGTAAAACTTCTTTTCTTTCTCTCTTCTACGGGCGAGGGACTTGGAGGGAAGGGGAAAAAACCGGGTCAAGAAATTCGGTACCAATCCTGAGGACTTCCGCTTCCATCGGCGCGTCGGAACTTCCGGCTTCACGGACACGATGCGTTCAACCGGATCTGCCTGCGACGGGTCGTTCCCGGAACCGAAGTCGGGGAAACTAGTTACGAGCGGATGCGGAGCGGGAGTCCCGCATCCGCGCAGCGTTCCGACCCGGTTCCGGCAGAACTCCTCCCCCCCCTGCCCAGGACTTACATGTGCACCTCGAAAGCCTTGACGGAGTTCTGGGCGAACGGGTTGGTGCTGGGCTGGCTCCGGGCGGCCAGAGAGGCCCACTCTGCATCGAACGGGTCGCGGAATGTTCCGCTCGCGGCGGCCGCAGGCGGCGCTGCTGCTGCGGCGGACCCGCTGCTGCCGTTCACGGACGACCAGTTGACCGACGTCGAGGTGGATGGATGGTTGGGCGGCTTCGAGGAGGAGGCGTCGTACATTGTTCGCGGGAGAGCCGCGGGGTGGGCCCGCGCCGGCTCCGCGGCGCTCATCGACTGGCTCCGCAGGTGGGCGATGTGCGGCGCGCGGCGGGGCGGTGCGAGGACTATCGGCTGGGCAGGGGGCGCCGCCGCAGCCTTGGCGGATGGAGGAAGCTGCGGCGCGGAGGAGAGCCGACCGCCCGTGAGGTCGAGGGGGTTGGAAGCCGACTTGGAGACGAAGGACGAGGGGTCGTCCGCGGGCGGCGCTCGGTCCGTTGTCGCGATGACGTTGCTGGCCAGCCAGACCTCGGCGCGGCTCTGGCTCCCGCGGCCCGGTCCGCTCCAGGGATTCACCTCCGTGACGCCGTTCCTGAAGGCTGAAATTCAATACAATCCGTTAGAAAAATGCATTGTTCTCGTAATACCACGTAGACTCTGCTAATGTTTTTTGGTCGATTCGCAACGTTTCAGCCTCATTATTTACGGCTTCTTCGGGTGCATTTTATTATTAGGGTGCAGCCATCCAAGACATCCTATAAATCCTACATTTCCTGTTTTTTTTTCTTCAAATCATCCTATATTTTTTTTAGCTTAAAAACGTCCCATATTTCCCTTTATTTTAATCAGTTTATGAAGTCATTATTCACGTTTTTCTTCCATTTTGACTTGGATTCGTAAAGGAATTTGACCCGAAATATATGGGTTGATAATCGCGGTTGTTGTTTTTTTAAAAAAAACCACGTATATTCTTAGAGTGTGTGCTAGAAATGCATAACTCGCGATCGCCGCCATCGCCAAACTTGAGTTTTACCTTGAGACGGCAAGCTGGCTCCTCGCTGAGGTAAAGCCGTGGAGGCTACGGGTGGAGCGGAGGAGGGCGCGGGGCCGAAGGACTGCGCGAACGGATCCTCCGTGTTGGACAGCAGGGTGAGGCCGCGCGCCAGCTGCTGGCACATGGCGCTGATCGTGTCGGACGGCTGGCGGTCGCCCACCGGAGAGCTCTCGGGAATCGGGCTCACTGCGGGGGCAGAAAAAACATCCGATAATTAGTTTGGTTGAATGACGCGTGGTAAGGGGGGACCGGGGGGTGCAATCCAACAATCCATGTCTCATTCGTTTCCATCAACTGGAATTTCTGTTAGCTAAGGAGGGATGTCCTTCGGAAGAGAATTCCAACGCCTGGTGGCGCGCAAGGAACGAGACCAACCGCTACGGATCCGCACGCGGACCGCCCGCATTTCCGCAGAGCGGGTTTTCAACGCGAGGGTTGGTTTCGTTTTAAAGATTTCCCTTTCCCACCGTGTTAGCATTTTGCAGGCAAGAGTGAGTTTTTCAAGAAGCTCCATGCACTGAGGATGAGCCGAAAGCATGCCCTGCACCGTGCAAAAACCATCACTGGCACATTTCGTGCTTCAAATATCCAATTCAATTCAACTCGGTACCCTACAAGCAGCTTATTACGTAAATACTTATTATCCGGTCTTGACCGCAGAGCCTCCCTCGCCCGGAGAGGCCCTCGATCATCCGCAAAAACGACCTGCGGCGAATGCCTTCGCAAGGCCGCGCAACCGTTCGCAACGAAAGGGGCTTTAATCCAGGGCTCGTTAGATAGGTCCTGTCAGCATGCGGCGCAGGACCGCGGTTCTGCGGGTGCGGCGGTGAAAACACGACGAACGACAAAAACAAAAAACCAAAAAGAAAAGGGCGTGCAGGACTCACTGTTGACAGCGTTGGGCAGAGAGTGGAGCCGTGTCCGAGGGACGTGAGGAGAAAGCTCTGGACTGACTGCAAAGGGACGGAAGGAAGGAAAGGGAAGAAATTAAAAAAAAAAGCGGCTTCGGTCGAGGGAGGTCGGCAACCGGATTTACATTTTCAGGGTTCTGGTGAAGGGGGAGGAGGATCAAAGGCTAAAAACCCGACCCTTTCTTTCCCCCCGGTTCCTCGTGACCTGTGCCGTACCTGGGCTGCTGGGTTTGCTGAAGTCCGAAGACTCCAGGGACATGGAGCGCTGCTGCCTCTCCAGGTTCGACGGGAGGTCCGTGATGCGCAGCGAGAGCTGCCTCTTGAACGGCGACGTCTGGTTCAGCTGGTTGAAGCCCCGGAACGAGCCCTGCCTCTGCAGCATCATGGGGGTGGCGTGCGGCCTCTCGATGGCGAACGGGTTGTGCACCGGCTTCTGCGGGCCCTGCTGGGGATCTGAGAGAGAGAGAGAACGGTGAAGGCAACGTCCGTGAAAGACCGGAAGGGCCATCGGCGAGGGTGACATTCAGGGTTTTAAGGGACGGAGGGGGGAAGATGTAGGATGTTTTCAGATTTAATTTCAGGACTTTTTTCAGATAAAATTTAAGGACTTTTTCAGATTAAAATTTAAGGACTTTTTTCAGATTAAATTTAAGGACTTTTTTCAGATTACATTTAAGGACTTTTTTCAGATTACATTTAAGGACTTTTTTCAGATTACATTT
>JAQIXS010006542.1:0-10544 GCA_034700785.1 Rossiulus vilnensis | reverse complement strand
TAAATATAAAAAAACGTTCACGTTTTGCATGATGGCTATATTTTTGGTCGGATTTAAAGAAGAGAGAATGTTTGAAGGAAATACAACCCAGTGTGTAATTTATGGACATTATTGTCAACAGGTCGTTATATTTAATTTAAAAAAGGCCCAGATAATAGGTCAATAAATTGGGATGAAATGACCAATTCACGACGTCTTTTAATGTACATTGGACGTTATGATGTCCATTAAAATACCTAATAGAACACAATGTTCACGTACTGTTTAGGTCGATGTACCATTGCTGACACCAACCCACTCTAGTTACCTTTGCATTTATTTAAGAGTATTTCCATTGGCTTGAAACAATCTTAACATGACTTCAACTCTGCGTGGCTCGTGCTGCCATCTGGTGCTCGTATTGCTCCTGGGTTGCCTCGCTATATGTTGCGGCGTTATCTGTTTGTCGCCAGATAAAATAACTATGCCTTCAGTATTGTTATCATTTCTCTCGACCGTCTCCCTCCCTCTCCGCCTCTCTCAATTTCGGCAAACATAACCTACAATTATTATCCGAAGTTATCTACGTTAATTGATTTTTTTTATATATATTTTTATTTGTTCTTCTTCCGTGCCGTCAAAAATCGATGTTCGTTGTTTTTAATGCACTCTTCGCAATTTCTGCAGTCAGGGGCACACGCTTTCTCTTAATTTCTAATCGACTATCTTTTTGCACGCTCCAAATGCTCAGATGCTGCGTTTTTTTTTTCTTCTTTCTTTTCTTAAATGCCATTAGAGGAGGCGCACATATTTCAGGCGGTCTACATTAGGTATTTTTCTTGCGAGTGCACCGGTGTATGGATAACCGAATAAAAAAGATGATATGATAATAATCGTGGAGGCAACCGGAAAAAAAAAATGCACGACATAAATTATATAATTTCCACCCACGTATAAACCTCCGCCTCCTCCTTTTTTTTACACACCGCTTAATTGAAATGATACAATTGATTATCCCTCCTTACAACAAGAGAGATAATTCGGGAAGCTTTTCATCGTCCTACTGGAATTATACCTCGATTGGATTTTTTTTTTATATTTTATTTTATTATATTTCACGTATCGAGTTGTAGACGCGTATCTTATTTCAACTCCCATTCCAACAAAGGACTGCTAAGCGGTTCCGTTTTTTATTTTTTTATTTCTTTTCTCTCTTAATTTTATTTTCTTTTAACCGCAACAAACATATCCGGTTATCATAGCCCACTAACGATACGTCAGCTTCCATCTGATTCCTGTTTGGATTTGGTGTTGCTCTCGCTGTTTTCTCGTCGAGAATTAGCGGAATTACATCGGGGAGATTGTAATTGGTCCATTAATTTTTAATTGGAATTATTTCTTAGTGAATTAACCCGAACCGTAAATAAAACGCTTAGCTTCAACCGCACCGCACACCAGGGTCCACTTAGGCGCCATCCACGGCCCCGTTCCGAGGGTGATGTTGAAAGGAATTAATTCCGAGAGGGTCTGTGGCTTTGATGGGGACGTATTAAAGGTAATGATGACGCCATTGTGGATCGTTTAGTCCGTAGCAAATGCGTTTTAGGGCCGATTTTCAATAGTTAATTCGCCTTGGCCTCCTACTTAGGGCCGCTCGAGGCGCTAGATGTAAACTACTTTCAGAAGACTGGCTTGACTTTCGTGATATTAATTTATTGTGTGTGTGGAAATAACTAAAAGATCAGTCAGCTTTCCCTCGGTTAGTCTTAAGTTAAGGAGCTTGAAGTTCACCTGATGTGGAAAGTAACACTTTAATCAGCTTTAGTGTTCCAAGCTGTCACAGCGCCACCTGGGGGTATGAATTTCATTGGAAATGCATTGTCGCCAAGCAAGAAATGGAAGCTGAAGTAAGTGGGGACAGAAAATTTTGTAGCTGATCACTGTTTGTAGGGGCATTCAGTGTCTTTTGACAAAGGACATTGGAATAAGAATGAAAGTTATTTAAACAAATTTTATATCAGTGATATTTGAAACAAGAAGATAACTAAGTAGCTAAATTCGATGTATTTTCTGAAATCTTTATCTTATCTGTAATGGTATCCATATAAATGAATTTCATATGTACAGAGAAGTATTCCGAAAATCTCGCAGTTTTAGTTTTCGAATACACAAAATTACCCAAGTGCCTCAAAGCTGATTTCAACACATTAAGAAATGTTGATTGTATTGGTGGGAAATTAAATATCATGTAATGCCGGCATGTGGATTTATGAATTTTAAATTACTTTAACATGCGTGTTTTTTTTCAGTCTACTACTTTTCAAATAAATTAAACTTTTAAGTAGTGTTCATCGTGAAATGTTGAATTTATCATTGGTTCCAATAATATGGGTCTTTCTGGGAGGATGTAGGGACCCACGAGCTCCTATATTGGTGCATGCACACTGTTCCAAAATGCGACAAATCCAACAATGATGCACAATTGTGGGACCTACATGTAATAGGTTACATGACGGGGCGCATCCAATATAGGGTAATCATTCAAATACAGTACACGTACTTGCTTTTATTTAAAATGTCCTCTAGTAGGCAGGATAGACAATTGAGAATACTTCAACTATTGTTTATTTGTATACTATATTGTCGGGAGAAAAAGAAGTCTTTATTTTTTTGATTACATATGAAAACGCTGCTCACAACTTAAGGTACTATGTACAGTATTTGAATTAATGCAACTTATTCGTCATGCTCGGGTGTACAATAATAAGATGAAGGTTCAAGTCGAAATATCATTGTATACTGTTGTTATTTTCATCCATTTTCATCCATATTGAAAATAAAAGTAGGTGTCACCCTGCCTTGCAGAAGCCAAAGGTCGACCCCTTGGTAAAAGCTACCAAATTCCAGTACACAATTTTATGTTAGAATTCACTATAAAGCAGTAATTAATATGGGAAACGCTTAGTCTAATCGTGACACCTTACTTAGGGAACGTTGAATACAGTGAATTGTTTTTAAGGAAAGCAAAAATGTAGGCTATTTGGTTTTGAAAAATAACTATTAATTCGTTTGTCTTATTAATACAGTCAACTTCTACTGTATATTATTTTTAAAACCAACTGACCCACAATATGATTTGTATAATACTGTATATAATTCAACGACCTTGGACTTTGAAATAATTTGGTTATTTGTATGAATATCACAGTAACCGTCTTGTTTTTCGATTCCGTCATTGAATTTTATACAAAAAAGCATGGACAGCAAACTTAACAAAATCCCATAACCAACAAAAAATAAACTCCTTGTATGATTAATTTAATAAATGATGAGATTTAATATTTTAAAGCTTGCAATCGCCCTTTTTCTGATCAACGTGAAAATGAGGCCTTTGAAAGCCTAAAATTCTCTCTCACCGACATTCACAAGGCATATTCACATTATCTTATTTGAAATTGTTTTCATTTTAACAATGCAGTATACATATTTGAAGAGTAATTGATGCTAGTGTGCATAGTTGCATCCTACTCTTCTCTTGTCTACATCTCTACAAATCCTGAGTGCAATATTGCATTACACACTTAAGCGGCGATGCAATTTTTGAATACTTTATTATTATTATATAGTGTATATGTGTGTGTGTGTATAAAGGCTTTTCCGCTGTATTAAATTGGACGCATTGGAGTACAGTAAACGCAGTTTTTGAACGTACTCTGCTGCCGCTAGGGGAATTTCCTCGGGATTATGAAAACGTTGAATGGATCGAAATACATGCATTTAAAAAGCCTCTTCTGTACTCGACTTCTTTATTGTTCGGAGCACATAAAAAAATTGTAAATGATATTTGTTAATTTCCATCGCAAATGTACACGCTCAACAACGGTGTTTTGGAATTAATGATGCTCATTTCGTGCCTCTCATTAAACTCATTTTCTTTTCTTCGTTGGTATCGCGTAGCGAAATGGTTAATGTGCCACCTGTTGCTTTCGGGTGTAGCCTGCTCTTTTATTTCCCTTTTAAATATTTCCTTTTTCTACTAAGTGTTTGCTAGGATGAATCGAGCTATTTATTGGTGTGTGGTAAAGGAGGATTTCTGCGTTTGATTTTTATAATTTTAGTGGATTGCACTAAGCGTTATTTCGCCATTGCTCCACGTATGTGTAATAATCTTGTTTTAATTGCATGATATCTTAATCGACTAATGTGCACAAATAAACCACTTTGTTCATATCAGACGATAATTAGGGAACAAGTTTTATATTTTTAAAGGATTTTTAACATCTTGTGGACTGATGTCCAAAAATATTTTACGCAGCATTTATATAAATTAGTATACATGTATTACAAACGCAATGATTTTAGCATAATGTTTTGCATCACACTGTAAACAACGTTATCAATTTATGAACAATTTGGTGTTTGGTTTTAATTGGTTTTAAACAGTTGTGTGCATGATAAGTTGTTTATAGTTGTAAGAGGATTGAAATTTCGGGCATTACACTATCGGTTGATGCGCAGCAACTTTTTGTGCACATCAGTCGATTATTGTTAGATAGGCACGTATTGTATTCCAAAATCAATTACTTTTAGCATAGTGTTCTAACACATTTCAAACAAAGTTAACAATTGAAAAACGAGGTATTTGTTTTTTATAGTGGTGATTCGTTAAGATAACAACGGTAGTATTTTTATATTTCGAGTGGATTGATACTTTGGACGTTAACTCGTATTTAATGACGTTGTATCCGTTCGCGGTCTTTTCCTATTGTCCTTTGTCTTATAACATTGACTTCAGAAAAAAAAACTTCCAACCGTGATGACTGCATGCGCAATTACAGTTGGACGTATTGCCGTTGCCACATCGCTTCCAATTTATTTCCCAACCATAAAATGCCGAATTCTCTGCTCCGCTCCACTGTAACAGGTTGTGGCAGGTGAATTGCTTATTGTTCCTTTTTTCCCAGTCTTTTTCCCCCCTCAACTCCCGCTTATCGTTGATTGCTGTTTGTTTGGTCTTCGGAGAGAATAAGACGAGGGGGTTTAGAAAAATGCAGGCAAAATGGCAATGGCCCAAATGCCCTCGGGGATTTTACCTTCCTGTCTGCAGGGTCACCCGTCCTGGTACCTGGCTGATGAGGGGATTTGGAGGTCGGCCATGCGTGTGGTGAACGCAGAACTGGTATCTGTGTGGCAACCACGTTGCATTTACCACGAACAAATCATTATTGCTTGTTGAGTGCCATTGTTGCCGAATTGGGAAAATGAGCCGGACTAAGCAGAGAACCCCCTCCCCTGCCACAACATCTCCCCTGTCGAGCGATGGCACGTTTGCGTAATAATATCTGTATAGAAAAGTGATAATGGCTCAAGGGGCGAGGAAGATGTGACGTCAATTTGGTTCATTTTAATTGGCGACCTTTGAACGCGCTCTCCGTTCTGTTGTGGATCATTACCATGTTGTTAATGTAAACCACACCACCATGGCGTACAGACGTTGGTTCAATGGGCTAGGTTCCCTTAAAGTCCCATGCATCGACATAATTATTGGATTATATGGCAAGAGCCTATTAGTAACATGGATGACTCGAATTTGGTGGACGTGGATGAGCAGAAGCCTACGTGAACGAAAAGTAGTGCTATGAAACAAGTGTGTGGTTGGTTGTTCGTGCTGGTAAAATAGGTAGTTTTCAACTCGAAGAAAATAGAACTTGTTTTCAATCCCATCACTCTTTAAGGTTGCTTCACACTTGGAGTTTTACCCTTCCCCCTGGCAAAAGTCTTAGAATGAGTTGATGTGTTTGTTATGATAGGCTACTAATGGAAATACCGAACGTGAAATATTTTGAAAAACTATCGCTCTTCAATACAAGTGTTGAGATTTTAGGCTACATCTCTGTACGCTTTAATTAACACCATTGGCAACATTTGTTTTTTTTGTGAAGAATTAGATCTCTAAACTATGGATTTTACCTTGCATTTTAAGACGTTTTTATGTTATTAAGAAAATGCCTGGGTAAAATCTTCTAGGTAGATCTTCACTCAAAGATTGTTCTTACTTTTCTTCACACAAATTGTTGCGAACTACTTTCAATCAAGTAATCCTCGTAGCCAAATTTAAAAAAAAATGGATGACAAATAATGAATTGTTAAAAGAAATTGCTGGCATATAACTTGCAAATCCCTGTCTGGCGTTCTATTATTTTGTGTGCGCAGGGCCCCCTTTCTCTCTGGGCCCTAAGCACTTGCTTATAATGCTTATTGGTTAATCCAGCCCTGCACAAGAGGCTCTTTCTTTCTATTGGTCCATTTGAATTCCCAGTTGTTAAAAATTTGGAGTAGGTACATTTTATGCCCTATATTTAGATACAAGTATAAAGAACTCTAGCCTTCAGTTTGAAACAGTTAAGAGGAACAGAAGGGTGATTGGGAAGGGAACACGATCGTGGCCGATCACTGAGGTACTATTCCAGCATTCGCCTGGAAATATTGTGGAAACCACGAAGACCACAATGCTCTTATCCCCACAATTCTTCTAATGTTTTTGGTTATCATCTTGGAATCTCTCTGATGCACTGTTTTATTTATTTTTTACTTCCAGAGTTATCAACCCAGCAGTAGGCCTCATCAACAGCAACAACCAACGACGCCCCATCCGCCGCAGCAACATTCTCCAGTGCCACCCCAACAACCTGGGACACCGCAACCGCCCCCTATCTCTCAACAGCAACAGCACCATCAACAGCAGCAGCCAAATGCTGGATCAGCGACGGCATCGCAGAAAGACGGCTGCGAGCTCTCCATTAGCAATAGCAGTAATGTAAGTCTGAATTTAATGGTTTTCTCTTACAACTGCTCTTAAGTGAATGATGGGCTTGCACTTTCACTTATGACTATCTATCCCGTTTTTTCTGAGTAATCCAATGGCATAGTTGCGCAATAGTGAGGTTTTTTTGTAGATTGTTATCATCTGTTGAGGAGTCACATAGGCTATTATGATTCTTGCTTACGATTACACCGTTGGCTTTTGACAATCCGTCTCCCTCCAAGACTATTCATCCGATCTCGACATCTCTGTCTGCTGTTTTGACCGAGCACTGCTGAGTTTCTTTTGAACCAACATCTTTGCATGAATTTAACAACTTTTTTACCTGAGTTCAGCAGGGATCTTGGTGTGTTCTTCAGGTTGTCCTGACCTGCGTGTTCTCAGTGGTCTTGGGGTTGTTAGATACATGTATTATCCAATACACTTTCTTTGGTGCTCTTATCTATTTAACTGTTTGATCAGGCAGTTTGTTTTTCATGAAAAGTTGTGTCCAAGGAAAACATCAGTGATTTGCTTTTGACCAGGTCTTCTGAATCGTGAAACTTTGGGGCCTTATTTTTCGTTATCGTCTGCTTGATATCCAGGAACTCCAAAGTTACCCAGGCTTCGGAACCCTCCTTATCAAGACATCAGTCGTCAATCAGAAGCGCACTCTTGATGATGTTCTTTACCACGTTTCTCCAGCGTCCAATTAACAGATTAAATTTGTTCGATAAAGAATTGACCATGCCGTAGATCATCGAGCATTATGGACTGCAGTGCGATAGAATACTGGACGTTATTTTTTTGTAAAAATACATGCATTATTAGCATAATTATGGTCACTTGTTTAAAGATTCCCCTGACGGTGGTGTCGTTTGATGAGGGCACTCTCGTTTTTAAAGCTGCTTCCTAAATGAAAAGCATTGATGCTGTATTATTGCCAATACATTAGTAGTAGTAATACAGCATCAATGCAACTCGCTAACTGCTTTACTTCAGTACATGTACTGTAATTTAGCTGCTGCGCAGCTGCTATTTCTGGTGAAATCCAAGGTGGTCTGTGATACCATTTTTGCAGACCATTTGGCCATGCTTTATTGGCTAGGTGACTAATCTCCATTTATTTATTGTCTGTGAGGGCGATACGGTAGACTATTATGGCGACTGCGTTGGCAAGGAAGGAGTACAATTGCTGGAAGGGTTTTCAACCCTGCTTCTCATCCATGTACGTGTATCTCTGTAATTTATTTCATCCGTGAGTCGACGGCAGGGATGGCCTCTTAAGATACTTTATATTAAGTAGGCCTATCTGTCATATTTTTTAACGTCATTGGTTTTTTATCTGGTTTGATGGTGGCTAAATTTATTACCATGACCCAGTAACCTTGAATAGTGATGATGCACGAGGGCTTTCTGTTGTTGTTGTTATTGGGGTTTTGTACTTTGAAACAGGCTTTTGTGGAATTTTTTTGTGGTAGTTTTAATATTTTAAGGATAGGAATGAAATAACCGAAAGTCCATAGCTGGTCAAAATTTATTTTATTAACGCATAGAGAAATGCTTTTTTTTTAAAATTAATTTGTTTTTGTTTGAGTACGATTATCATAAATAATAAATAAATTAATACGAGTTTTGTAATGAGCTTATTAATTGCAACGACTTACTGTTTCATAATGGAATACTGAATTTTTTTGTCAGCAGTTAAGTTTAGCGAATGGTTAAGGTTTTTTGTACAGCAATCGATGCGACAGTTAATTAAGATATTGCTAAATTTCAAATAACCTAAATCAAATAATTAGCTTTTATTTGTGCATATTTTTATTAGTTAGGTAAATATGTCCTGGGAATTAGTCAATTCGTGATATTTTTACAGGAGTAATAATCTCCATACAGGAGATTGACTTCTGAGAAAATGAAACTGTCGTTTTCGAAGTTAGTGATAGGAGGAGAAGAGCATTCCGTTCTCTTTTAATGAATAGCCTGGAATACCAACCTAATTGGAAATGGGATAATTATTGTTTCATACTTCTGGATTTCATACATACATGTATATGCAGAGGGGAAACTACTAATTTAAAATATCCACATGCTGTAATACTCGCTATTTTATCTTCTGCAGTTTTGAAATAATGCGGTTGTATTTTTAAAATGCATGTATTCAAATTTCAATAACTATTCGGAAACATCAGGCTTCTTTTAAAGTCAGTTTATTGAATTAGCTTAGCTCTGATTCCTTCCGAGATGAGTATCGTGTGCATAATGATTTGTTGGCACGAATCAAATGGATGATGGTTCAACGCACATTCCTGTATGGTAATTATAAATGAAGTGAAGACGTTTCTGGGAATATATCGCATGTGGTTCGGCGTTTTTACGGTCAATTGAAGAATTTCTTACCTTTACTGTCGTTTTCGAAGTTAGTGATAGAAGGAGATTGAAGAAAAAAACAGCGGGAAGATGCGAGCTTATCTAAATCGAAAAACGGTGTCTCTCAACAATAGAGAAGTCAAGTTGATGTTGTTTTTCGCACGCTGTGGTTTGACAGTTTTAGTCATAGAAGGTGCCAGAGTAGCGAGGATAAATGGGGGGTTGGGGGGTGGCGTCTGACATTTCGCGAAGGGAGAATAATGCGACGTATGCAGATCAGCCTAGGACCTTTACAATAACCTGTGATGAAGATGGGCATTAAAAGGCAGGCGGCTGGCGAGAATTTTTCTAGGAACCCAATTTGGGAGTGAATGGGAATTAAAGGATGATGGCTTTGGCATTTTGCAGCGCTCCTCTCGCTTTCTGTCTTCCCCTTTAATATTGACGACATTTTCATTACTAATTAATGTTCGCTGAATAAAGTTTGTGGACCTGTCGCCATGGAGACAGCAATTAGATGCATGCCACAACGGATCATCCCTTCGCTGCCTTCTGTCATACGTGCTCTCTCTGGCTCCCTTCCCTTTTCCCCTTATCTTTTAGAATGTTTGGTAGGCATTCCCCCTCACTTCGACATTGACGTGCGGTCGGGCCACCGAGGGGCCGCCGGCCGGGGGGAATCCCAGCTTCCTGCGCCCTCCTAACGTCCACTTTAATTTCAGCGCTGTACGGTCAATATTAATTGCCATATCAGTGTTATTAAGGCCAGGCGCAATGCAATCTTGTGTTCATTTAGAAAAAAATTGGACAAACATTCTCTCTTTTTTTTTAAAACGAGGAATCCGTGTGGGAAAGATTTCCTCGTTTATTTTGCCATTTCGTTCGTGGTTAAAACATAATTTACCCGTTTACATATTTAAATATGTACATATATCATGGATTATCGTATTCTTATTTCTTTAGTTATTTTGTTTAATTGTTAAATTGTTTATTTTCACGTTTATATACAGTATAACTCAGTTTTCCAACAACCTAAGAATGTGTTTCTCAAGAAAAACGAGACCTAAGACACAAAACCTAAGAATTCGTTTTCTTAGTCAAAAAATTTAGGTTTTGTTTTCTAGAATCTTAAGAAATCTGATTTGAAAATGAAAGTGTTTTTAGAATTCTTGGAAGAAATTAAATGTTACCATACTTGAAACGTTGAATTCCAGTGTTAATTTTTTGAGTGAAAGTAAGGCAAATTAATGCATAATCATGACGCAATTATGCCAGTGGTGCCAAATATTTCTGACTTTTAGATGTTTTAGATCACATATGAGGAAATGTTACATATATTTGATTGGGTTCCATTTGATTGCCTGCTGTAAATGAGTTACAGTTGACTGTCAAT
>JAQIXS010006541.1:0-10545 GCA_034700785.1 Rossiulus vilnensis | reverse complement strand
GAGATTTGGCATCAATAAATTTGTGTATTATTATCCAAATTCAGACGTTAATCACTATAAGATAGAATTCTAACTAGTGGATTTATCGTAGATATCTCTAACATTTATAAATAAATCAATTTAAATTTATATCTGATTAACTCCATTTAAGTTGTTGTTAATACCTGAAATGGCAAATACAGTTTAGGTCTACTATAATTCTTGGTAATACTAATCCGGGGTTACTTTTGAATGAAAGTCTTTGTGAATTTACTGATGTTAGTTGATGCTGTTAAATTATTTAAATAATTCAAAATTGGGGAGGGTGAGATCATACAATTTGGTAATCACTTTGTTTTATTTCCTAACAGTTTTAAGATTTAAATAAATAAATTCGGCGGCCTTGAGATGAATTACAATTTAAATTAAAATCAATTTCACTGCATGAAATTGTCGTTAAAACCTAAAATTTAAAACAAAATTATGTTTTGGGAACATTTTAGTGGGCATACTTAGTATGGGTGTGCTATGAGTTTTGTTAACCCTATGTTACATCTCACCGTCACTTATTCAACTTAATGTTGTGATATTACTTAATTTGGAGAGGATGAGAACGTACCATTTGGTAATAACAACTCTTTCTCGTTGACATCTCTAACATTTAAAAATAAATGAAATTTGTACTGATTTTCATTTGGTAATGATATTTTTAATCTACAAGTATGTGGGTCAGCTTATAAATAATTACCAGATAAAACTACATTTCTAAGGCAGTTTTTGTTTAGTTATTTTTGCCAAGTCATTATGCATGCACATCTATAGATATTTCGTGGAAGGTATTAAGATTTCAGCAGCTGTTTCTCATTATCACAAATCGTGGGCTGGCAGTCGTAAAAGTCAACTGCGAATTTGAATCGGTGCTCTTGGATTTCGCTTAATTATGGCACAGCAATCCATAAAAAAGCACTTTCACTTTGCCAGGTCAGCTAAATAACCAGGCTGAATTAACGCTTTGCAGAGGCTTAATGAAGTAATCATCCGAGGTGATGAAATCATTGATGAAGGATCCCAGCTGTTAGGGATTTCACTTTAGTGTTTTCTGATGGAAACAGACATGCGGCAAGATTGAACGCTAAATTATTCAAGGACTGTTCACTGGCCACCAGATCAATTTGAACGATACATGGCTACAGCTATTAAATAAACATGCCAAACATGCCATGAATTTGGCCAAATTCACAGACTACGTCCCATTTCGATGCATGGATCAGGTGGATTTGAATTGCGAATTCACTACTTGTAAATCTTCACTTCACAAATTTAAACGGATGTAACCAGGGGTCCACCTGACCTGGAAAACAAAGAAAATAATAAAATCCTGGAAAAATCTGGAATTGGCAGTGAATTTGGAAGCACATGGAATGGTCAGGGATGAGGTGGATCTGAAATGTGGATTCATTACTTGTAAATCTTCACTTCACAAATTTAAACTGATGTAACCAGGGTGTTCCTAGACCTGGAAAACAAAGAAAACATGGAAAACCTGGAATTGCCAGGGATATTGTTATAACGTGAAATAGCCAAGGAAATGTTTAGAAATAATTTATTCTGAAAGAGAAAGGAAGATATCGGTCTTACTTTTGCTTTCACATAACTTTAAAGTGCGGATGAAGTGATAGAAAAGTAATGAAAGTAAATTCTGGTATTGACATAATTACAAATTCATGATAATTACATTAATTACGTACAATTATTTCCTTGTAAGTGATTCACTTGGCATTTTAGTGCATTCAAATTAACTTCGAAAGGAATTTTTTCACTAATTTTTAACCAGTTTGTGAATCCCCAAATTCCTTTTTCTTTGATGTCATTTTAGTATAGTTTGTTATGTTCACTTTGGGATTAGAGATATGGAGATGGAACTCAGTAGCTAGTTAGATTTGTTCAAAACTTGAATAAGTCAAGAAATAGTGAAGGAAGTGAACAATTTTATTTCTTGGTAGCCCTGTAGAGTTTATTAAAAAAAAATTCTACTTGTGTTATCACAATAGATTTAAATAAAAATAACGCAGGGCTAAAGGAGCTATAGAGAGTCTAATCGATAGAGATTAGAGGGCAATTTTTAGAGGAAGGTGGATATATCCCTTATCGTTACACTACCCTACTCTTGGCACTTAGGAAACATTTCGCTCTTAGTCCTTAGTCCGGGACATTCGTATTGATTTCTAATATTTTATTTGTGGCTTTATAGAAGAGTTGCTATTTGAATGTGAATTGTTGGAAATAGACCTCTGAATAAGGCTCTCCGAATGTTTTAAAAGTCCTGAAACGATTTTCGTTTGAATTCGTATCGATTTCTAACTCTTAAGCATGCGACTTAATCAATAGAGACTTGTGTTTAGTCTCTCTGTTACAATCATAGTAACACAAACTGACACAAATTCTTTTTATTGAGAATTACTGCGCTTGCAAATCATGATTTAAGAAATTTAATTCAATAAGTTCATGTGATTTTTAATGTGGTGTACAAAATTTTCTCGGAATGTTGTTTTAGCATCAGTCTAGGTTAGTGTTTTTCACAATTAATTATACATGGGATACATGTGGGTGTTATTGTAGGAGATTTATATTATTTGAGAAAATGGTTTTGAATTTATAAGGTCGATTTTACATGCTGTTACATGTGTGAGTTATGTCCTTATAAAAACCCTATTTAGGAAAGTCTTATTTACATTATTTGAGCAAATAATTCTGAATTTATAAGGTCGATTTTACATGATGTTAAATGTGTGAATTGCGTCTATATAAAAATCCTATTTAGATTATTTGATAAATACGTTTTTAATTTACAAGGTCGATTTTACAGTGTTAAATGTGTCAGTTATGTCTTTATAAAAATCCTATTTACATCATTTGAGCAAATGTTTTTTTTAAAATTTAATTGGTCTATTTTACATGGTGTTACATGTATTAATTATGTCCGTATTAAAATCCTAGTTAGGGAGATAAAGAACTGATTGAGACTTGTTAGTATTTTATGTGGCAAACCATGTTTATATGTAGAAAATGTGTTTTGAATTGGTAAACTTAGGTCATGTAAAGTTGAAAATTTTGCAAACGATTTAATTACTAGCTATCATCTGAGAGTTTTTAATTAATATTAATGTTTCTGGTAGTTTTAATTATGTATATTCGTTGGTCGTTTCTGATGCTAAATTATTAAAACAAAGGAGTATATTTAAATTTATGTGTATCTTACCGTAAGCAAATGATGACTTCAACCGTGATAATTTTTGAATGAAAAGTTAGTCTGTTTTGTTTAGTTTTTTGTTCGGTTTTGTCCTTAAATGTAATTTGATATCAGAGGCATATTTGCGGTTAGGTGTTCAGTTTTTCACACAAAAACAAGCGCAACGTGCAGATAATCTCCTGATTTCTTTAATTTCCATACAGAAAATAACAGGTGCGCATTATGGCTTTGTTTCTCAAACTGGTCTTTTTTATCTTTTTAGACAAGAGTTTCTCATAAAGTTTTTTTTATTATTGCTCATTGCGCATACCGCACTTCTTTCCTTTTTATATATATATGCCACTTGTGTTTCTCTACAGTTTCGTATATATATAAATATATGTGTTTTTTTTATCTTATTCCTCACAAAAGCCAGATGCACTTTTCAGAAATTAATTTAATATCTTCTGACGTTATCCATGTGGATCCATCGGAAACCCATTTCTTCGGTTGTGTCTGACCCAATATTATTTGGCAAATAAGTATTACATTCGTTTGCATATGTCAAGCATTATCTGTTTTTATGTCTAGGGGAAATTCTGAAAACGGAGCTAGGGTTCAGTAGTCGCCAAATACCAATGGCAAACAATGGATATATTTTTTTTTCACAATTGCCAAAATGCTACCAATAGGCCTACATGAATATCCAGCATGAGCTTTTAAATTTCGCTTTCTCATGGAAATTTGTAAATAAAGTAGATTTCAGGGCTTGCAGGGAGTGTTCACTCTTTTACGATTTTGGCACAGATCTCGCAATCCGAGTTTTGGGGTAAAATTGGAAATGAGTTGTGCCGTATTTTAAAGCCATTTTGTCGCAATATTAAATTGCCTTCTTTATTTTTCTGTTGAAAGCAAAAAAAAATCGATAAATAACGTATATAATAAAAAAAATGTGAAGGAAATGACAAAACCTTATTTTCCCAAACCCGGCCATATTACGTACGGTATTTGTTTCTAGTTACTGCCAAACGGACCAAATGTGAAATTGAATAAAAAAAGTGCTGACAAAAAAAAAAGAAGTGGGATCATCAAAAACTGTGAAATAAAAATTGCGAAATAATGCGATATTGTATCGGACTCGAATTGTTTCCATATTTAATCGTATTTTTCGGTGCGAATGTAGTAATTTTATTGATATTATATCAGGACAAGTTTAGGTGAACTGAAACTTGTTTCTCAAAAAACTTTTCGGAAAATCTGGCAGTTGTTTTCAAAACTGAGTAGAAACGTGAAAAACTTGAAAATTGACCAAATAAAGACATATATGATTTTTTTCCCCAAAACATATGAACATATATGTCATTACATTGATGTTGACATGCATGGTCATACAGTATGAATGGACATATAAAGCCATTTAGGTCTATTTGGAGCCAATTTTTGATCCTATCTTATATATGTCTATGTGTTAATTTGCAAATAGGAATAGACATATATGGCCAATTTCGGCTGTAATAATTTTCGGGGAAAAAATCATATCTATATATGGATAATTTTCACGATTATATGGACATATATGAGATTAGATCAAAAATTGACCACAAATGGACCTTATATGTCCTCATACTGCTTATACATACACATGTACATCAAAACATGTATATACCGGTATCATGTACAATTTTTTTACATTTTTACATATGACTATGTATATCAACATACTTTCAATAACATATGTTCATACACATATACATGTATGTGTCCATAACTGGCAAAATTAAAACATAAAACAGTAAATTATATTAAAGTTTACATTTTATTTATATCGGGATGTCATATAGGTGTATTTCCCTAAAGGAATCGATCAGTAAAAGTACCTATACATGTATGTATTTAGTATAGAATGGAATATTTTCCCTATATGGTTAAGTATTTAGGAGTATATGGTTTTATCCACTAAAGTCAAATAGCACTTTTTTCCAAATGTTGCCATACATGCCTTTATCTAAATTTGCCACGCAACATATAGTAATACGTGGACTTATACATGGCCATATATGGCTCACACATGCACAGATATTGCATAGACACACCCCATATTTAACATTTTACCCAGGAAGCTAAAACTTGTATCTCAAATAATTTCGTTTCGTCTTACAAGTTTGTTTAATGGCAGAAATCCAACAGTTGTTTATTACTGAGAGTTGAGTACCGCAATTTCAAAACTTGTTTTAACTTTTGCATTTACTTACAAATTTTGCATTAACTTTTGATTCTAATTCAACGTCTGTCATTTCAATTATCGTAATTTAACTGTGGAGTTAGACACGCTCTTCGTCATAACTAATATTGAATGGTTTTGATATTTGGGAGAGATTTCATTTTCTCCTTTTTGATGGAGATTTCGATATCTCCGCAACCCCGCCACGCAATCATCAGACGAGAGACAATATTTTCAAGCTTGATTTCATATGAAAAGGTTGAGTTTGGGACCCACAGGGGTTTATGTGCCACTAAAGCCGTTCCACTCGTCGACAAACAGGAAGACCGTTGCGAAAATGACATAGATATTTCAGTCATGTCTGTCTGGATGTCGACCAGAAACGTGTGCGAAACACAATAAGAGGCTCCATAGCATATTGCGCTCACGCTTTCATAATAAAATTTATTATTTTATTTGCGAAATTATGTTATTTCAGGCTGGGCATACATGCTTTGCTTTGACTGGGTTTTCAATCGTATGTGGGATGATGGGGAAGAGTTTCACAATTTCCTACATGGATGTCTTACTATGCATTCATGACAGTAGTGTAAACATGATTGCCAAAAAAAAACTAAACAAAATATCAGTTATTAACGTTTCTATCCCCCTTGATGGCCATGCTAGATTGCTAACCGAATATTGTATATTGTGGACCCACGTGGGAACGTCTTATTGACTTTTTTTCATCAATATCGCTTTATCCAATATGATTTTAGATTGTTTTTTTTTGTAGATGCCTAAGTGCTGATAACTAATGCCTGAATAAGGTAGCAATCCTTGGTTTAATAATAAGACGTTGCTTTTCTGTTGTATCATTTATGTTAATTTGCTCCTGTCATGCATGCATGTACGTACATTGTTAATTAGAGTAAAGTAATAAAAGTAAGTAAAGTATGCAATTTCGGAACTTTAATTTAATATTTTCCATTCCATGACGGTAATGCAAAATTAGGTATTAGTGAAATTATCCAGTGACGTTTTTGTTTTAACTAAGCACGTTTTGTCTGATGTAGGTTTGATTCAAATTTCATAGTTAATATCATTAGAGATTGTTATTTTTTGGAGAAGCCTTAGTACTGAGTTGGACAAGACTTGGTTGATGTCTCATCTTTTTTAATTTGCAAAGTTAACCATCCATGCCTGCATATCGGTATAATTACTATAACTAAAGTATGTAGGTTAGTAATTGAAATTTAATGCTCGTAAATCATTGGTAGTAAATAATAATTTATTCAGGTAATTAAAATTGTTCTCAGTGGAAAATTAGGTATTAGTCAAATTATCCAGTGAAAAATTTGTTGTAACGAAGCATGTTTGATCAGGTGTAGTTTTGATTAAAATTTCAAATTTCATCAAAACTATTTAATCTTATACGATTTGAGCTTGCTATTTTTTGTAAAAGTCTTAGTACTAACCACGTTTGAACAGACAGTAGTTTGAACAAGACTTAGTTGTTATCTCATTTCTTTTAATTTGCAAATTTAAACTGTGATGCATTCATAAAATATTATAAATTATGTAGGTTATTAACTTAAATTAAACCTTTGTTAATCTTCGATAGTAAATAACAAATCTTGTTTGGTCAGATCTATTTCGATTGGGATTTCTTATTTCATCCGTTATAAAACCTTTGTAATAATATCTAACGTCTAAATTAATGTATTATTAGCTTGTTCCAAGCATTAAATAATATATTATTAAATACGTCCAATGACATTTTCATTGTAACAAAACTTGTTTTGTACGATGTATTTTTGATCGAAGTTTGAATGTGTGACATTGGACTTTTATTGGATCTTGTAAATTGATCTTCAAAGCAGCTAATATCAAGGGAGTAGTATTTGGTCCCTAGCTACACAAAAAACTCGAAATTGTAAGCTATGTAATGTATATATTTTTAAAATTGAATTGTCGCCCTTCAGCTTCCACGTTTGGTGTCAGTATCCTACTTTAATCCAAATGTGGGTGTACATTTTTTTCATTTTATTTATAGAATTATAGGTTTTGAAAACGAGTTGCTATAGATTTTTTTCGTAACCTCCCAAACAACTTATTCCCATATTCCCAAATCCTATCCTTTTATACAGAAAACCCATTTCGACCCCAATCGTTCGGCTTTTCTTTCCGTTGTTTTAAAATAAATACACGTTCATCGAATTTTTTTTTTATTTTTTTTTCGTATCATGCAATTTCGTTGCTTGATACGAACTAAAAATTGGTGGTTTTTTGTCCACCTCTCCGTGGGCTCACCTTTTAAACCTAATGATGGAAACCACTTCCTCACCACTCAATTTAAGTGTACTTGAGGGAAATTTAAAGATGGGAATAATCTCCCAGCGGCTGAAAATTTACAATGGATTCGAATTTCAAACGGTTGTAGAAAACTCCTAAATCTTTAAATGGACCCAGGAATTGGCCCAGGAATGACCAACTAGAAGGAAATGTTACACCCTCGTAGGTCATTTGACTGTTACTGGCTGGGTCTGAATTATCGGATTGTTGCTATTAGTTTTTTTTCTTTTAGAAATAAAAGAAAGAAAAAAAAGCTTAAATGACATTGAAGCTTTCTGGTGGTTTTACCGAAACCTTTATGCCAGGCACTTTGATTCAATGCACTTCCGCCGAAGAATGAAATGACAGCCAGAAAACACACATGCCCATTACAGAGTGGCTTGAATTGCCTTTGAATTATGGCAAGACCGAAATAAATGTCTGCCAAAGTCACGAAATAAAATACCAGTCAACCTTTTGTATCGATCACTTAAAGGTAGCAATGCTTAAGTGCTGTCATAACCCCCACCATACAAGGACTAGCGATTGGCTTTTTATACAGGAATTTAAAGCTGAGCTTAAGTTTTGGATTAAATCAGGGTTCACACATAACCACCTGACGAACCAGGGAAAGTCAGGGGCTTTTTTAAAAAATTGTTAGACATGTCAGGGAATTGCATAACTTTGAATCGTTCAGATAATCATTGGGCAAAAATGATATATTAAAACATTATTTACATTACATTACAATAATTTATTACATTTATGATGCTTAAAAAGATACCAGTCCACCTTTTATATCGATCACTAAAGGTTCACACAAAACTTGACAAACCAGAGAGAGTCAGGGGCACTTTAAAAGTGTCGGAGAATTTCATAACTTTGAATCATATAGAAAATTATAAAGACATATCCATAATTATAATTATCTGTTTTTAAATCTGTGTCCTACGACGTCTCTTAATTTATGATATTTACAAAAATAGCAGTCTACGTTTTATATCGATCACTAAGTGCTGTCATTGCCTCAAATACAAGGACTAGCGATTGGCATATTATCGAAAAATAAGAGGAATTTACAGCAGAGCTTAAGTTTTGGATTAAATCAGAACCTGACCAACCTGTGAAAGTCAGGGGAATTTAAAAAAATTGTCGAACATGTCATGGACATGTCAGGACGATAATAGAATTTACATTTAAAGATTTAAATTTAAATAAACGCTTAGTCCATCCAGAGTTACCTAGAAATAACATTCGCAATATTCCTAACTCTCTTTCAGTATTTTTAAACAAATTTACCTGACTACTTCGATCGATGATGCCAAAAAAATAATGATGGCACATTAATTGAAGCTGATTTAAAAAATTACATCATATTTTTGTTGTTAATTACTAGTGGTCTGTAGATTTTTGTTTGATTAGTGCTGTAGGAACCCTTGTAAATGCCATGTGGATGGAAAACGTGGATACTTCCTGTTCTCGGAGTGACTTTCAATTGAGGAAAAGTTCATTGACTGACATTAACTGCACGGTGGCAGCTTAATTGGACAGTTATTAGGCTAAGCGAAATTTGATAATTATTTTAATCGACGTTGAGAGTAAACCAACATTGATTTATGTAATTGGCATCGGCTTGGCTCAATGAACGATGAATGAACTTGTATCTGAAATGTGGACTGATGTCATTTATTGGCCTTCTGGTCCTGCTGTAGGTCCTTGGTTGTCGACAGCTGCCATACATCTTGCTGACCACACTCATCACAAATCACATGACCGTCCATCTTAATCCTGTTTGAATAAGACAAATGTCATCCACTCTCCCTATTGGTTAATCTATTTCTGTACTTGGAGCCAAACGTCTGCGTAGATGGTCTCTGGGCGATGCAATTTTAAAGGAATTGATCTCCCAAAAGTCATAACAACAAAATTGGCCTTCGTGGAATAGCTCTAGTGTTTCAAGACAAAACATTTCATGTCCAATGTGACATTTATAGCATAAACGTTTTTCGTTGGTCGGAATGTAATTAAGTCCCAAAAAAATAAAAAAATAAAAACGAACAAGCCGTTGAAGACGATCAAAAAAATTTAATAGTGAAATTAATAGTGAATAATCAGGAAAATATGCATTAGTAAATTATTTATATATGCACTGTACATTTTTTTTCTTTTCTCGTTTAAAGTTAATTTACATTTAACCTATTTTTTGGGAAAGTGATATTTAAGAAGTACATCACTCTTAATATGTTTTTATCGTCTTCTTGGTCATGCTCGATATGTATTTCTTTGGAATGATTAAATTCATTTAAAAAATAATTGTTTAAAAATATGAAAGGTTATAACAATTTTATATTATTGTTTAATAATCTCGATTCGGTTATAAAAAATATCCTTTGCAAATAATCCACGTTAGTATAATTATTTATCTGCACGGTAGACTTTTCATTCTTTGATTGAAATTTAATTGATTAACATTTTGCAGTTTTTACTTATTTTCCTCAATGCTTTAACAAAAAAATTGTACAATTAATGGTTGACCCGATTTAGGATTATTGCATATTAATTTTAAAACATTGCATTATTACACAATAATTATACACAATTACTGTTCAATTATTAAATGCAATTACTCTTCAATTATTAAACAATAATCACGGTTATGTAATTGAACGAATGTCATTTATCACGACGTGTCATGCAACGTTTCGGTGTTCAAAAAATAAAACAAAACATGTTAATTAGTGTTAAAAATCTAATGCATTTATTTACCTTTACAATAATCAACATCCTGCACTTAACTCCATAC
>JAQIXS010006540.1:0-10545 GCA_034700785.1 Rossiulus vilnensis | reverse complement strand
AGCAATGTGATAAACTAGCAGACGAACCCATTCTATTACTTGCTGTTAGCAGAAGCGCCATTGAGCGGAAACATTTTCCCTTTTATGTTTACCGTCCCTAGAGCAAACATGAAAATGTTTGTGAAAACAGTGAATGTTTGCTGAAAAAGTTTCCGAGAAAAAAATTTCAGGAAACATGGTTTCTTGCAAATGTTTGCTAAGTGCGGACGGGGTTTTAGGCTAAGGCATTTTGCATAATGTAGTTCATTCAAAAATCATTTTGCCACCAATTGCCATTCTACATACAGTGTTCAATACAGATTTCGAATCCACATTATTCCTTGCACGTATTCCGTCCAGTGTTGCCATAAACGTTACTTTCTTACGTTTTCGTTGTTCACACTGTGACAAGTTGACAACCGCATGCTTTATCGTTGGTGAATTTCCACTGTTTTCTTTCCGACATAGCTGCATTTCGACCACATGCACCCATTATTGTTAATGTTTTAAAAATGTACAGAAAACACTTTTTTCCGAAACAAATAAAATCACACTATCGCCAACGTAGTGTTCATTTTTATTCTCATTATCATGTATGCTGTCAATCAAATGTCAATTTCAAATTTGCAACAATATAAGTATTTGTCACCTCCACACTCCGTCATATTACATTTATTTTGGCACTTGACACATGCACAATGGAAAATCCGATGAAACAACGGTAAACATCAATAACACCATCAGCTAATATTAACTATAAGCGATGTTGTGTAAACAAAACCTCCAAAATTTCGCAGAATAGCTCAAACAAGCTCAAATTGGACAGCATGGCCAACCGCATTTATAGAGCGTGCAGCCATGGCGGTTAGCAGAATACCTGGGGGCCTTGCATTTTTTAATAGTTAATGCATTAATGAGCATGCACATCAACATCATTATCGAGGCGATGTTCATGAATGGCCTTCGTGAGACCTGCGGAGGACCGAGACGTCAGATCAATAGCGAACCGTGGCTGAGGACGGCGAAAAACAAGCGCGCCGAGACGTCTACACCAATTCTGGAGCTGAAATATTCATGGTATGCATGATAGATGCGAGCCATCCAGTCCATCGACCGATGCAACAGACCGGAAAGAGCTCCACCGAACCAACAATATCAGCGGTTTATTGAGAAGGATTCCTGCGGAATTGCCGTGACCCCTACTCTGGAATCACCATTCCCGTAGTAACTAGAGACAGCGAACGCTCACTCCTGGTGCATTCTGGGAAATTCAGAACCATTTGCATTCATTCCAGTTCGACAGACGTAACAAAGAAGTTTTAAACGTTTGTCCAACAGACGTAGTTAGCACCAGAGCAGCCAATGAGTGCCAAATTGTATTGCACATGAATACAAGTACATTGTATATAGATTCGGAAAACGTTATTTGGCAGGGCAGCACAAAGATGTCATTATATTTTCGTTATCTGGTCAAACAAAAACACGTAATTCTGGTTATCAAAACTATAGTTAACGTTTTCTACTGTGTAAAAGGGATTGATCAATTGATTTGTAATGACAAGATAAAAACGATAGTCTACTAAGTTTTCCATGCATTATTAGAAAATTTGTCATTTCAAAAATACTTAGGAAAGAAGCAGTTCCCTGGATTATTTTCTGAAGCATTTCCCCCCATCAACTTATACATTATTTTATGCTGTTTAGAGTAGTTATTGAAAACATTATAAGCTTTTATGCGCCATGATCACTGAACATTCCCGAATTACGACCACGCGTCACACCACATTTAGCGACTTAGCGTTACTAATGTCAGCTCTTACAAACATAGTTTGAGAAGTCGTTATCAATTTTTCTTAAGTTTGGCTACACGTAGCGTTGCTGAGTAAAAACAAGTTCCCATTATATAACAAAACACCATCTAACAAAGTTATGCAAATTGCCTAAAAAACGTTAAAAAATGTTATACATGTATAACGTTATTTTACATTCTCGAATTGTACTGCAAGTTACATGCTTTCCATATGGTGCCGGTAAAGATCAAAAGTTGTAAAACTTTTATACACGTAACAAGTTGTAACCAAACCACACTTGCAAACTTGTTATAAAACATAACCTCACCCAATGTTTGACGCAATTATCAATACTTATATGAAAAATGTTACACAAATTGTTCCATTTCGGTTATATAACAAAGTTAAAAACAAATTCGTTTTATAAAAAGTTGCCTGTTGTCAGTCTACACTTGCAAGCGTATCAGAGGTGGTCCAGAAACAGATGAGAAATCTGCTGACCATGTCGGGTCATCTTACTTTATTTAAAAAGCAGATCCTTCGTCACAAGCATCATTCCATAAAACATGATTCAACCCAAACAACAAGGCGCAGACACGGACTAGGCGGCCAAGGACTCAAAATTTCATACGCGTTTCGGCGCTCCGTTCCCCATCTATAATCCATTAGACGGTGGATGAATAATGCATTCTTCGACAAAAATTGCGCAGAATATTGGGTTGCAGATGAAGACGAGAGGCTTCGAAAAGCCACGAGAAATGCCTCTGCTTCTGGTCGATTATGGTAAGCGTGCGGCGGAGGTGAAGCCAGTTTCTAGCAATTTGAGCTTAAAAATACCCGCTTAGCATAATTTCGCATGCGATAGGAGGGGGGTGGGCAGCCAAAAAAGCACGAGGGCGGCCCGATTTGTCTAGCACAGCTAATTAATTAAACATCGGTGACGATTAAACGGAAACCCTTAACTTCAAACTCTGAAATCAGGGCAAAGCAGTGCATTTTTGGGGCTAATATTGAAACAGGCTGCCGCAAATGGCGCTATATCCAGGTAAAGATTAGGTACATGTATTATTGAAATTATTGATAAGTATAGCTTAAGTATAGTTTGGTCAAATTGGCAATCTTCAATTTCAATGCAACTCGGTATCCTACTGTCAGCAAGGATATGTAATGTGGTAGGGGAATCGGAGTGAGGGTGTGATCCATCCCATCCCCCCCATGCTATCGTTTTAATTTTTTATTAATCAGCTGTAACCAACTCATTTTGATTTTCACCATCATCATATTGCCAAACTAAACTTCCGCTATCTTAAAGCTATCCTTGGGAAGAGAATTCCAAAGATTTTCTTTATCAAATCAGTATTTCCTGGCTTTGTACTTTTTTGTGAAATTATCCCATAAATTGAGTCCCTCGATTTCATTGCAGTGTCTACCATGAGAAGGAATCCAAATTAGGAGGCAATATTCAAGAAGTATAGAAACATTTCCAATCTAACTTTTTGTGGGCAGCTTTTTAGTATTCTTTGAACAGATCTAAGGTGCTGATCAGCCTAACCAGTAATTTTAATCATAGCGTTACCCAGTGCATCTTATTACTGATCTCATAAACCGTGTGAATACGTTCTTATGTAGCAGGTAAACTTGCTTTGAGTTTTACACGTTAAAATCGCTAATCTCAGTCCAACGAGTTGCTGGTTTTCTGTGAGCATTCGCCATTTTGGAAATACAATTTTAAATGCCCATTGCTTTGTAGCAACACTGTAATAAAAAAGTAAAGTGAAGCCAGAAATAGCTGTAAGTGGAGGCCCTACAGAAAACGTAGTTAAAACATGAGCAAGACTACTTAAAAACAAATTATACAAATTAAGAGCATTTTATAACAGAATTACGGCTGACTTCATGGAACTCCTTAACATCGATGTTTCTAATTCCGGTTAGGCTTCAATTTTTCCAAAAATTCACCAATCCCTTTAATGGACGCACGCGCGCATGCAAATACACAATCGTTAATTTTGCATATCCCTAAAATTAAACCGTTAAAAGCACAAACAAACTTTTATTATAGGAGATTTATAAGCCCATTAAATTTAACAGCCGTACGCATGTACATGTATGTGGTTAATTTCGTAATCGTATGCACACAGATTTGGCTCTGAAAGAAGATATACGCTTGAGAAGCCTAACATAGCTTTTGAAACAATCCAGATTTGACATTTATGTCAATATCCTGCATGCGCTTGTGTGGACATACTCAATTACATTGTATATCGACATGTACTTATGTTGACAAAATCGATTACCAGCGCATGCGTCCAAGTTACCACTTATGACAACCTAAGCGCATGTGTCAACACACACATGCTGACAAATGCATTCAATATGTTAATATAAGCGAATACATTCAATCCATGTACGTCAACAAATGTAATGATGCGAGGCCAGAATCTATTTATATGGTCCTTTACGACAACGCGACACGTTAAACACATACGTTATGGAATATAAATTCATACGTTTAACACTAACTGTAGTGTACATCTCCAAAATAGATTATAATTTACAGGTGCTTTCTCAACGTGTCAAAGACATGCTATTTGTTAAGTTGTGAGACGTTTCATCAACTTTCGTGAAAAGATATTCGAAAATGTGTGTCAATTGCATCCTGGTGGAAGGATCAGTATAAAAAGTCACATTGAGATATTAATGATATCAGTAAAATATACTGATATCAGCAGTCAAAAACACTATATAACTAATTTATATATACATGTAGTACCATTATATATATATATATATATATATCATTACATTTGTTTACGTATATATTTGATAACAGTATAAAATCATAGTGCCATCAGTAGAGGATCACATTCTCAGCTGCACAGGGCAGGCCGAAAAAATTTCAGACAGATGAGCGCTTTCATATTCTTCAGCAAGGCCTTCTCAAATTACGAAATTTACTTTATCATCCCCTCGACGAAGTTGACGCCGAGAAGCTTCTCCGAGAAAGACGAATGATGGAGAAAATGCGAATTATTTTTTTAAGAAAAAAATATATTCTTCAGAATTGCGTGATGTAGCGCCATCGAAGATCCACCTCGAATTCTAGCGAGTGAAAGAGATTTATAATTTCCAAGAAAAGCCACTAGAAGCTGAAAAAAAATTGAATTTCGATTTTACTCCATTTTTTGCGAGCTTGCTTTTGGAAATTCCCCAAGACGCATTGTTTCGCGACGGTGCGATCGATAAAGACGCGTGAGGCTCAAGTAGTCGAATCAACTCGATGGCGGCTTCGACGATGATCTTCCAAGGTCTTCCCTTTCGATGTCACCTCTTCGGATTAAACGAGCGATCGTGGAGAGATCTCAAACGTCTCTCGTAAAACCACGGGAAAACAGATGCGATGGAGGATCTCTGACACGAGCTCTACTGATGGATAACGGATCGCGTTCCGGAACGACCGAGATCTGCCGTTGGCATCGCTCGAAAACTTTCTGCACGGACTTAGGATGATGATAAAGTAAAATCACACCATTTGGGATAGGGACACTTATTTTAGGACGATCATAAAAGTAAAATTATACCATTTGGAACGGGCATTTATTTTAGGACGCTGAGAAAAGATTACACCATTTGGAATGGAAACTGTCTTAGGACGATAATAAAGTAAAATTACTCCATTGAGAGTGGACATTTTAGGGCGATGGTAAAAATTGCACTATTTGGAATGTACTCAACTGAGCAAACCGAGTTGGAAATGAGGGGCTATAATGATTGAGCTATTTTACAAAATGAACTATCTAAATGTTTTCAATTGGTGAACTGTGTTACAATTATAAAGTTGGTTGGTTTTTCTAACTTGTGTCATACAATAAATAAAACAACTTTAAAACGGCAACATTCTTTTGTGAACACCCTGTATACATAGAGTATAAGGAAGTAGAACGTGTTAATCCAGTGGTCCGCAAACCCCGGGCCGCGGACCGGTACTGGTCCGTGGATTCTAGTGAGTTAAAATGTTAAATCACATTACATTCATTTTTTGGTGTAGGCCTAACTGTATTTTATTTTGAAGCCATGTCTAAATACAATTATATTAACATTATTAAATCAAAACAAAATATAAACAATCAACGTCCCTCCCCTCAGCGGGCCCCGGTAAAATTAACAAACGTTGACCACTGCTCTAATAGAATTGGGATTTGATTAGCTTGCAACCATTCTATTGATCTTACGTTGAACACCATAGACATAGGGATAGCACTTCAAAGTATGCATCAGAAATAAAATTTAGTGATACGTTCTTAGTGACCATTTAGTCGTGATGTTAGCCACATAACAATTTGGCATATTAATGTTATGCGAAGACTTGATTAAAGGGAACATTTGTTGGTAGTTTTGTGATTTTCGACTGCAGAAATTAACAGACAACATTTTACTGATATGTTCATACATGTGGTGCATTTCTATTTCCTTACGAAAATGTACCCTGTAAGAGTGGTGCAAAAATGAGATTTAAAAAAAATAACGTCTTGTTCATTTCATAAAACATTGGCTGTTGAAACTTGTCAAAATCACTGACACATTTTTCATGCAATGGTTCCCAAGGCAAGATGAATATATATTCGAAATTTGCGTTTTTGACAAGTCAGGCATCTTCAAAAATGTTTTTGACATTCAACTTCGGTTCAATAATGGTTCCCGGTTGGAAAATATGACGATACATTGACATCGATAAACATGGCAACTTTAAATAAAGCCAAAAATCACTGCATACATGGACACATAGATAAATGCGTTAAATGACAATTGGTTAAAGCCTTATAGGCTACATGTATATTAAATGGCTGCATACTTGATCGATTTTCTACTAAAGCAACCTCATTACTGCTCACATTTTTTAAGCCAGGTATGACTGACTGTCTGCATATAAATGGGGTAACAAATATACATGGGGTATATTTGTCCATATGTGGCCACATAGGTTGATTTGTAACCAATTTCTGGTCTAATAATGCAGTATTGTACATGGAATAAGCCACAGGACTCCTATTTACTTTTTCCACCCAAGGTTGTTAAGTACATTTCTAGATCTCAACATCTACAGCGCATTTCTACAGGAAAATGCGTTTGCAGTGGGGCCCATGAGAACTAATTTCATTATATTCTCAATATCCGGCATGCATTTAGCCCAGAAGGCATCTGCAAGCATCCTCGGCTCTTGTCAGCCTTTCCAAATTCCATCGACGATACGTTTCCTATTCCATGCTACAGATGGCAGCACCTTGGGCACTATCTTAAGATGCAAGAGGCCTGACATTTACCAAATGGAAATTACTCCGACGAGGTCATTTATTAGCCACATGCTGTTTCTTTCGCACAAAATCCAACAGTTTGTACCGCCCCGCATAAGTGGCTTGTGATACCAAGATGATCGCGCCCGGAATCCTAGCCGCGATCTCGCACCCCCTCAGCCGTCCAGCCGTCGGCGCCGCGGCTCAGCCGAATTAATCACGGCGGCCTCCTTCTTCGGCGACGATAAGCCCTGCTCCAGGGCAAGAGTTTAATCAATTTCGCCGACTCCCAGCGCCTCGGTTTATGATACATGGCAAAGCTCAACGGGAGAAGAAGTAATCTTGTTATCAGAACAATAAAAAAGAGAAAAACGTTCCCCAGGCTCTTCTGAACTAAAAGAAGCGTAAATAAATCAGCCTCATTTTTTTATCCCTCATCGTTTTCGCGCAGCCATCTTGTAATCAACAATCGTTCAGCCACAACGCGAAATGGCAGCCATAATTCAACGGAGTAGCAACAGAGTCTTGTCATCGGCAGTCGCGCGCCATCCGATTCTGGGGCTGGTGTCGCTCTTTAGGTTCACCGTCGAAGTCGATGGCAGAGAACCCCAGATAATATCGCAGGTTTAACCATTTTCACCCTGGAGGAAAGATCAGTATGTGGTTCTCTACCGATATCACCGTTTCTATACTGCTATAGTGGTTTTTTTTGGACTACTGATATCAGTATGCATAGTGATATCACTAAATTTGCCTACTAATATAACCACATATCAGCATATGTATTCTGATATCTACTGCACATACATTTGAAAATGACAAATATCTGCATAAAAGCGTTATTAGTAAATTTATAAAGACATCAACGGGTCAGTCATGTGTATCATCTGCAATTACATTTCGTCAGAACAATTTGCAGGATTTGGAACTGGAGAGGGTTAATGGCTCCTGATGGGGAAAGGATGGGGATGGGGGGCGGAAAAGGGAGAATAGGAATAGTTTTAACGACTCGCATGATGTTAAGTAGCTGATGTCATACAAGGCTTAAAGGGTAAAAAAACATTTTCCATTTTTACATTGTATGGTGTCCATCCCTGTTCTAGACCTGTTTAACATTTTATGGAGTCAATGGTGCAAATGACCAACAGATAACGTCATTTTCACATGGCGATAATAGCTGCGCGCCTAGAGCAGTTGTTACACTAAGATATACACAAATGCTTGAGAAACCGTTGAATGATTCTCAAGTTACTGTATCTAATATACATGGATATGATTAAACAATGTGGTTATTAACTGGCAGATTATGTCTTAATCTCGTTACTCTCTCATTCTCAATCTCGTAAATCTTCATTACTCATTCGCATGAACTGAGCACATCCTGGTCACTTTTGACACGTTTCCTTTTCAGAAGAGAGAAGAGCGAGTAGAATATGTTGGTAAATTACCTTCTAACAATTACCAAGAATTTACATGAGCGTTGGGGCGAAACATTTCGTAACGTACAGAAAACGACGTTTGGTTATTGCACTACATGTAATTTCATTTCTGCGACAGCATTAAACAGCCCTGTTTAGTATCTGTACTTCAGCTGCAACCAACATAAAACAGGCATACACATGTAATTTGTGCAGTACTGCATGCATTCTGGTAAATGTCTTTTTTTAATAAAAACTCTGCAACATCTGGGCAAACAAGTCTTACTTATATTCATTTACATTGGTAATTTTCGAAAATATATCTTTGAAGTCTATGGCGAAAGACCTTTAATACCAGGCGCATCCAAAGATAAAATTAAAATAAATAAAAAATAAGTAAATAAAAGAAAGAGCTGATTCATTTCAACGTATCATTAAGAATGAGAAAAAAAATAGTTACGCAAATTGATTTAGACACGTCAACTTGCATAGCAAAATGTTTTGTGACAAAGGGAATTTATAATTTCAAAAAACGTTACAGTAAACCAATAATATGAGGGCCATAATGCAAACATGTCCATTTTAAAAGTTCCATTTTTCACCGACCATTGAGGTGCATGGTATCTTCAGGAAGTTCTTATGTAAAATGAATGACTTGATAGACTACTGAAAAATTTCAACGAATTTTAGCATTAATTTTAACACATCCCTGCATGTTCTGCTAGGTTAATAATTTAAGACCAAATTCCTTGAATTTCCAATTACTTTTATGTTGTTTCAGCACAATAACTATTTTTAAGAGGATACATACAACCACAATAAGTTAAAACATTTTTCATGTACCAAAAAACTGTTTTCAACAACTTTAACAATGAATTTTAAAACATTTCCGCTTTAACTTGTTAATTGCGTTGAACCGATTTAAACGTTATTCATCTGTTGTCATTTAGCAATGGGTTTGACGCAAATGAAAATTTAAGACCAAAATATTTTTATTTTCATTTTTATGCAGTTGTCAACTATCGCAATGCGCTCTTCAGTATTAGCAAAGAGCACTTGCTAAGAGCATCATTCATGTACTTCGGACATCAACTTTTGTAAAACGCTTTTGACATCGCTTTAAGTCCTTTAATAATTAAACCACAGCCATAAAAACCAATGGCCCTAATATTAACCTCACAGCATTTCAAGGACCTGAATAGCAGAAACTTCCCTCAATGGCCTGCAAACGGACTTTATGACACGTGTTTACGACCTGTAAAAGCAGGTCATTTCAGCAAGACCTACAGCCTAGTTCCATTTTTACTGCAAAGTTCTATTTTCAAGGCATGGTGGAAGACGTTTCCCGATCCAGCCGCCCACCACCCCCAGTTTCCGTCGGCAATCATCGCTTGCCGTTATCGGCCGTATAATACACAGCAGGAGAAACTTCATTAAATTTCCGATAAACGCCTCCATCCGGTTTGCAGCCCGCAACGGCGCTCTCCCCAACGACGAGTCATCCATTAGTCTCGTGGCAGCTCCGTACTAATCACTCAAAATGAAAAGCAAAAATGTTATTAGGCCTCGGTCGTAATTCCATTTCGCCGAAATAATGCAGACAGTAATTGCAATTAGGACGCACGTCAATTGAATTAGCAGAGGAATATTCAAAATGGGGAAAACTCATCACCCAGAAACTGTGGCGCTAGCTCGCAAACGGCCATCAAATTGAGGTATCGGGGAGAGGGCCAACCCACCCAGGAGAACACTAATTGATTTTGCGCTTGTTTACGCGAAACATACCCTCTGCGGAAATAACGCTGGAAATTGGGGTAAAAAAGGAGACGAGATTGAAACGATATGAGATGCCGTATTTCTTAATTTAAAAAAACGATTACCCAAACGCTAGGTGCGCTCCCTAGTGGACATGTAACAAGCAATCCTGCAGTGGACATGTAACAAGCAATCCTGCAGTGGACATGCCAACAGCAATCCTGCAGTGACCATGTCAACAGCAATCCTGCAGTGACCATGCCAACAGCAATCCTGCAGTGACCATGTCAACAGCAATCCTGCAGTGACCAT